>JAULBS010124734.1:0-13865 GCA_032355785.1 Symmetromphalus regularis | reverse complement strand
TATTGGACGTCAATCATATGGTCATTCTGACATATGTATTTAGAGGAAACCCGCTGCCCCCACATAGGCTACTCTTTTCCAATAAGCTGCAAGGGATCTTTTATATGCACTGTCCCACAGACAGGACAGCACATACCACAGCCTTTGATAAACCAGTTGAACACTGGTTGGAACGGAAAATAACCCAAACTGTCTCTAAACAGCAGTGCAATTAGAAATTTATAGACTAGAATGATTAAAATTGTTGGGTAATAAATAGAATATCAAACTTGTTACTATTTATTGTCAAATTTATATCTCTCGTGAAATAATTTCCCTTTGTCACTCACTAAAGCTTGTGACAAAGAAAAGTGTTTTCACTCTGGATATAGATGTGATAATAAATGGCAACTTGTTTTATATCCTCTATCTAATCTCCAATGGCCTGTTTTACTCATATTTAAAACATTCAATACAGAGATAGAAACTAACACTCCTTTCCTCCAGGTGAGTGGAAATTGCTGAGGATGAGTAATATTTAAATGATACCAAGCCTCTGAGCAATTTCATTTATTATCAATACACATTACATGACTTTGATCCTTGAAGAGCTTTCTAGCTAGAGTTGTCTCCTCAGAATTAGCTGTAAATAATATATGCATTTGTATCTGTCAGTCATTGGTTCTAGCCATAATGGGGCTACTAGATTCATTTTTAATTTCTACTCCAGCAATATTAATAGAAATACTCACACCTACATAATTATACAGTCTGTGCAACTCTTGAAATTGCCCGCAGCAATCGGCACTTATTTTAGCTGCAGACAAAAGAAAAAAAAATCAAGATGTATTTTTTTCTTATTATTATAAATAAAGTATATTTTATGCTTAAATTGATGTGGAAAATGCTGTGGACACTATTTCTATTTATTTTGCTGTGGACATTTTCTTAATGGCAGGGGCTGGTCTGTGTGCTTTATTACACTAAGAAGAAGGATATTAACAACCAAAGAAATACACATACATGTACATGTAGGTGGATTCAGGGGGATTAGAGTGTGTGGGGACTAGACCACACCTTTGGGCACTTGTTTTAATTTTTTTCCCTTTATCATTTGGTGATAGTTACTTTGAACATTATTAAAAATCTGTAAATTTCTTTGTATTCTTTTTATTTTTTATGTATTTGTTTTTTGTGAGCTTTACTAGTCGAGTGGCAGGACATAGGACTGACAAGTTGAAGACAGTGGTTCAAACTCTATCAGAGGCTGGCTCGTACTAGTCGAGTGGCAGGACATAGGACTGACAAGTTGAAGACAGTGGTTCAAACTCCATCAGAGGCTGGCTCGTACTAGTCGAGTGGCAGGACATAGGACTCACAAGTTGAAGACAGTGGTTCAAACTCCATCAAAGGCTGGCTCGTACTAGTCGAGTGGCAGGACATAGGACTCACAAGTTGAAGACAGTGGTTCAAACGCCATCAGAGACTGCCTCGTACTTGACTTCGTGCTTAGATTTGTAAATGTTTGGCATCCAGTAGCTGTGGTGTTAAAAAAAAAGTAATTTATTTTAAGAACTTCCAGTTCCCATCTGACATGTATGATACACATGGATGAAATTCTCACAGGACATTCAAACACGCGGATGAGATTAGCATAGAACACAAAGACATGCGAATGAGATTAACGTAAGAAGTACAGAAATGCAGATGAGATTCAAGTTACTTCATCCACCTTGAAGAAATTTGAAAGTCTTCCGCATCCTTGCACATTCTCATGGGACTGTTTGAACAAACAAAGTGGTGTCTCCGAGAAACATTCCAGACTACTTTGTGGTAATTACACATTCACTGAAACCCTTGTCCAACCAGATACTCACACTTCACATGTTGTCAAGGAAGCAGAACGTTTTCAGTTACTCTGTTTGACAAATTGTTAAATGTACGCAAGTATTTCAATAAACTACATACTAGTAAGCTATAATTATAAAGAGAATAACTATATTTATTTGTGTGCAAACCTGTCAACAAAAATCTTTTTATTTTTTCAGTTAATATAATTTTGGGATAATAAATTAAAATACTATAAGCCTTCCCTGTTTATAAATACATCTAGAGAGCCCTCATACCAATGCAGTGGGACCTACATGTTCAGTATGCAGCAGAACAATCAACTACTTTTGTTTGTTTATTATTTAATGACACCATTAGAACAGGTTCATTTATTATCAGCTTTTGAATGTGAGACATTTATAAATGATGATTATTTACACATGTACATTGTACTTCATTATATTTTACCAGCTCCGAGTTGTATCGGTTAAGCTATCAGACTCATGGCTGGTAGGTACTGGGATCAAATCTCAGTTGAGGCATGGGATTTTTAATCTCAATTCAGGCTCCAACCCAGATTGAGCATTCTACAAGGCTCTGTTGGTAGGTGTATGCTATATGCACTGACCAGCGGTCCACAACTGGCATATCAAGGGCACTTTTAATATTTCACCCACCAAAACTGACCTCTGCAATCTATCTGTGACATCAAACCACTCATATTAACAAAAAAAAGTCTTGATTTATATATGTGTATAGAAATACCTCTTTCAAATTAGTTTTCACATAAGCTTTGTGGCTCTGACTGTTGACAAAAGTTATCGTCAAATCTTGACAGCAGCACAAGGTTTTTTCTCTGCATGGGTTTCCGGTATTCATGTACATGTTGCTGCTGTTCGAGATCACATACATCAAACATTTGGTTATTTGACACATTGTCAAATGTGAGTGAGCCTCCGATGGGTTTTGAACCACTGTCTTCACCTTGAGAGTCCGATGTTCTACCACTGGACAACTGAGGCTCACTCAAATAACTTGACAGCGATGAAATTTTCTTTGTACAAACAAAAATAAAATAGAAAAAGATCCTTGTCAGGCCGTTTTGAAGGTGTTCCTGCATTTATTGGTTTAAAGTTGAAATCATGGTATTTGAATTACCAAGATGTTTAAAATTGCAACTTAATTTTGATACATGTGTCCTTGACTTTGAACTGATTTCCCTCTTAACGACCTGTTGCTACATGTAAGTTGGCTAAATTGCATGGCTGGTGTGGTATTTGAGTATTTAGAAAAAATGTCTTGCCCTTTAAGGTTTCATTCCTCATTGGAGAATTTACCCACCTCTGTTAGCATTACAAAACAGTCCGAAGTGATAGTCTGGTTGGGTTTTGAGGATGTTTCAGCAATGTGGGAGTAAATGTCAGGACTGGAAACAATACAGGAGTTTCCTATTCAAGTTGGCTCTTATTACTGTTGGTAAATAGCAAATGACAGAGAAAAACTAACTGATAAATACTTGTTATTTCTGCATTTATTTCACATTGAATCTTTGTGGGCAGTTGCATTATCAATCCCTGGAATTAAGAAAATGTCCATGGCTGTGAAGAAATGGTGTCCATGGCATTTTCCATGGCAAGTTTATCGTAAAGTTTACTTTATTTTTAATAATAATAAAAAAATACAACTTGAAAAAAAGAAAGAAATTTTGTCTGCAGCAAAGAAAGTGCCATGGAGAATGAACAACTCCGTGACAATCTCCATGGCATTGCCGATTGCCTTGGGCAATTTCAGGGGTTGCATTATAGTTGCTATTGTTGTTGTTAATGGCATTATGGCTGCTGTTAATGATATTATGGTTGCTTTTAATGGCATTACGGTTGTTATTAATGGTATTACGGTTGCTGTTAATGGCATTACAGTTGCTGTTAATGGCATTATGGTTGCTGTTAATGGCATTACAGTTGCTGGTAATGGTATTACGGTTGCTGTTAATGGTATTATGGCTGCTGTTAATGGTATTACGGTTGCTGTTAATGGTATTGTGGTTGCTGTTAATGGCATTATGGTTGCTGTTAATGGCATTACAGTTGCTGGTAATGGTAAATTACGGTTGCTGTTACTGGTATTATGGCTGCTGTTAATGGTATTATGGCTGCTGTTAATGGTATTGTGGCTGTTGTTAACATCATTGTGGTTGTTGTTAACGGTATTATGGCTACTATTAATGGTATTCTGATTGCTGTTAATAGTATTATAGTTGCTGTTAATGATATTACGGTTGCTATAATATAATATAACTAAAACTTGTTGTTCACTGCTGTTACTTTGCAAGTTTAAATGGCACTTAATTTGTGGTTGAAGTATTCCACATGGTATGAAAACTATCTAGATCAGCAAGTGGCAGATGGCTGTGGTTCAGTAATTGCACTGAATAGGAGAAAACCTCCATAATGCACAGTAATTGAAACATGTGAGGCACAGAATGCTTCCAAGTTTTTCACTTCCACTTTTATTTGTGTCGTCAATTAAGTAATGAAGTTAACAGTTTGTTTGGAAGTTCTTGTTAATAAGAAATAGTGTGCTCAAAGGCTAACAGTGTTTGTTTAATGACAACCTAATAAATGCTATATTTTGGTCTGTGGCTATTAGGAAAGGAAACAGATGTTTGACTTTATCAACACCCTACTGTACTGCTTTATCAGAAGCTATTAGAAAAGGAAACAAATGTTTGTTTATAACCCCTCCCATCGCCCCAACATGTTAGATGTGAAATATGATACATGTACCTGTGATGGTGCATGGTAAAAATGGCATTGATAAAAATGGGCTTTTTACCTGGGCCATTTTAACCTAGATTATCCTATGAAATGCATGTATTAACTGGCCCCAGTAGCAAAGTGGTTTTGCTGTCGGACTCATGGCTGGTAGATATCGAGATCAAATCTCAGTTGAGAAATGGAGAATTTAATCTCAATACTGACTCCAAACAAGATGGATTAAATCTGAGTCAAGGCATGGAATGTTTTAATCTCTGTATTGGTCCCAACCTAGAGTGAGAGCTCAGCAATGCTCAATGGGTAGGTGTATGTACTTGCATTGAGCAGTGTTCCATGGCTGCTTTATCTGTTACAAGCTTTTGAAAGTGGCAAAGCAAAATTATTTCACAAGAAACATACTTTTGATAATAAATGGTAGTGAGTTTGATATTCTATTTATTACACTGCATACTTTTAATTATGAAACTTTTAAAACTTCCTTTATGCATACTTTTTATAATAAATCACTGAGTTTGATATTCTATTTATTACACTGCATACTTTTAATTATGAAACTCTTTAAACTTCCTTTATGCATGACATTTTAGAAATGTGCAAGTCTGTAACATTATGCATTGCATTCCACTGTTTGAAAAACCCAGTTACAGTTATGAAGTTAACACCTGGGTCTATGAGTGTGCCCTGACTGGGACACGTCATTCTCTGCATGCCGGCTATAATTCGCTCTGCACCTCGGCAGATGGCAAGCCTTGAAAGCATCTGAACACGAGACTGAAAGAGCTTTCATCATCATGTGAAATGAGAAACATGTTCATTGCATCTGTTAAAAACCAGCTTAAGAAGCAGAAAAATGTGTTTGTGTTGTGAGATCATTGGAGGTGAATTGTGTTTTTTTGTGTGTGTTGTGTGGGATTTGAAGAATGCTGTATATTTGTTCTTCAGTTAGAGAGATAACTGTAATGAGCCTCTTACCAGTGGTAGAACATCAGACTATCAAGCTGAAGACAGTAGTTCAAAACCCATTGGAGGTTGGGTCACACTTGACTGTGTTAAAATTATCTATTGTTTGGTATTCCATTAGCCAGTGATCAATAAATCAGTATGCTCTAGTGGTTTTATTAAACAAAACAAAACATACTTTTTGTCTGGGACATGCTGCCAATTCTGAAACACTGCAGTGGTTTTAATTATTTTACTCAAATTTTAATACATAACCAGTATCATAAAATGTGTGTACAAGGAAGACTGTGTTTTAACTCCAAATAATATAACCCAAAAACAAATATGTAGGCAAAAAGATATAAAAAAAATAAAATTACAAATAAAATAAAATAAAAAGCAAGGGGAGGGTTGTTTTGACCTCCAGGATGTGTTGACCCCAGGATGTCTACTTGAACCACACTTTATAATGTATATTATATGTAACAAAAATCTTCATAAACACCATGTTGATTTTGTTTTGAATACATGGTAAATATAACTGTGATGGCCAATAGCTGTTTTCAGAACGTGGAGAATCTCATTCTAATTCATCTTTACAATGCTAAATTGCATGTACATACAGACATACCTACATGTTCACCCATCTTCCATTGTTACTCTGTCAACACAATGTATGTCTAGTTTTGAATACATTGTAAATATAACTTTGACTAAATAGACAAGATGGCCAATAGCTGTATTTGGAAGGTGGAGAATCTCATTCTAATTGATCTTTACAATCCTAAATTCCATGTATACAGACATGCTCAACCATCTTCCATTGTAACTGTCAACACAATGTACGTCTTGTTTTGAATACATTGTAAATATAACTGTGACTCTAGTGGAGATCAAGGTGACTAAAGCCAGGAGAACATCACAATTCTCATTCTAAAATATGACTTTACATCTTTATTGTAACCTTTTGAACACAATGTATCATCACTTAGTAAAGGAATGTTTGTTTTGCAAACACCCTAGAACCTTGTTAATTCAGTTGGGAGTCGGAGCCAGTATTGAGATTAAAAATTGTTTACATTTTTTGTTTTGTTTAATGACACCATTAGAGCACATTGATTTATTAATCACCAGCTATTGGATGTCAAACATTTGGTTATTTTGACACATAGTCAAGTGTGATTCAGCCTCCAAGGTGTTTTGAACCACTGTCATCAGCTTGAGAGTCCGACATTCTACATCCGAGGCTTATATCTTGTGTACCTAACCATGGCTTAAGTTGATGTATAAAGGTAGAGCTTCATTCAGAGTGGAGAATCTCACGATTCTAATTCATCTTTACAAAACCCATATAAGGTTACACATGTTGACAAGCCACTGAGTTTGATGAAGGGCCTACTACCCTCTGGGCCGGGCAACTACCAACTTGATATCTATCTCACCATTTACACACTTGCCTAGACGAGGACAAAAAGAAAAATCGTCATAAAATACTGGGCTATCTTGATGGACAGTGGTTTGATGTCTCGTTTGTTGATTGTTGTCTTTGATGAAACGAAGGTTGTGATGCTCTGATTAACAGAGGTGGAAATGAAAGAAATATTCAGCAGAATCTTGAGGTGAAAAGGTTATTACTTAGAGTGGTCACTCATACTGCTCATCTGTCTTGAAAATTTACTTCAGACGGTGGAAAACTGCTACGTGAAGGTTGAAACAGCTCTAACAGCCACCTCAGTATAGCAGCTACATGTTTATAAAAGTCACTTTAGATGTGTCCCCTCATGACACAAATTCATGCATTTCAACCTTTATATTAAGCCACCTGTTTATAAAAGTCACTAGGTTTGTCCCCCTCATGACACAAATTCATGTGTTTCAACCTATATATAACAACAACCTATCTATAAAAGCCATCTTAGATGTGTCCCTTCGTAGTACAGATTATGCATTCTAACCTATATATATATATAGCAACCAGCCACATTAGATGTGAAAGCACATTAGACGTGTCCCTTCATAGTAGAAAACATTTGTTCTAATCTCTATATAATAGCTCGTGTGTATAAAGGCCACAGATGTGTCCTGTTATAGTTACCGTATTCGACTGTTTAAGTGCACATGTCCCATTAAGCGCACAACCCACTGTATCGTAGCTGCCGAGCAACATGAACTCGTCTCCGGATCACGAGATTAAAAAAACATAAACATCGAAAGCTGAACTCACCTTCGAAATCCCGATCATTTTGCAACTTCTAACAGGAAAGGAAGAGCATCGATATCGTCAGGAGGAAAGCACAGATTTTTTTTTACATCTGCTTTGACATGTGCTTAAACAGACAGCAAAGATAGGAATTTTTTTTTTACCACACTATGCGCCTAAACGGTCGAACATGGTAATTCATGTAAATGTATAGAAAAGTCACTTACTAACAAAAATCACTTTTAGTAGGTCCCTTGAGTGGTTGTTATATACAGGTTTAACTTAGTTAGTTTAACCAGATTTAATCTCCTTCTATTGTCTCAAAAGTCCTGCTCCATGGGCTATTTTTCTTATTTTATTTAATATATTTTTGTTCTTTTCACACTTATTATGGATTCTAAACTAACAAAAGTTCATATATTAAGTGAGTTCAGAAGTCAAAGGTCAAAGGTCAATAGTTTGAACATTTATAGTAATTTAATTTAAAAAAAACAAACATTCCTCTGGTGCGGGACTTTTGATACACCCTGTATACTTTTATTTGGAATGTGTATGTGTATGAGAACGAGGGACAACATTTGAAATCACTAAATCAACCCCAGCAATTAAGAAAATGTCCTCAGCAAAATAAATGCTGCGAAGAAATAGTGTCCATGGCATTTTCTACAACAATTTTAGCATTCACACATTTCCAACTCTGGAGTTCGCTAAAAAAAATACAACTTGAAAAAACCCATTTAGTCTGTGGCATAAAACGTGCTGCAGAGAATGAAAAACTCTGGCAATCTCGATGGCGATTTCTGCGTGCAATTTCACGAATTGCTAAATGAGTTCTTCTGGATTTTACCAAAGTAGCTGTTCTTTTATATTAACAATTCAGACAGATGATAATTTTATTTTAAAAATTTTAACTTATTTTGCCAGAATAGGCCTAAATGTACTGTAAAGTTTGCAAGTTTTCACTTCATCTACAATGTACCAAGCACTATGTAACCAATTGGCAGTTTGCATGAATTGAAAGTTGCGGAAGTGACAGGTGAATAAAAAATGACCATTTCTATGAGATACATGTATGCTCTCCGTGAATGAAATATTTTCCTGTATTTTCAAGAATTCATTTAAAGCTCTTATATAATAATAAGTTCCTGACTAATTATTTGTCTGATTCTCAGCAGTCTTTTTTTATAGTGGTAGTCTTCCAGAACTTTCCCCAGGATTTTTTTTAAGGCGCTTACATACACCATCTGTCAAAATTTAGCTAATCATGCAAGCCATGTTATGATCAATTCCAGAGTCCCTATTCAATAGCAAAATGTACCCCACCCATCCCAAGCAGTGAATACCTTTGTCTGACCAAGTTACTGACAAATAAAAGAGCTCCCTTTTCTACATACCTCAAATTAAGCCAACATGGTGCTACAATGAAGGCGCTTGGCAAATATTAAGGCACTTACATAGCAAGCTACGGGAGCATGGCCCATAGCACCTTATGGCTCTGGGGAAAGCTCTGTCTTCTAAAATACCTGTAAGGAACCCAGTTTTGTAAAAATTATAGACTTGACATTGATAAAATTACATCCTAGCCAACTTAAGAAAATGAAAACGTTGCAATATTATTAAAAATTTAGTTTTCGTTAAAAAGGGCACCTATTGCTGTTTGGTGCACCTAAAATTTGAAACACAATGCACATATTTTATAGTTTTAAAACTGTGACCAAATAACTTCCTTTTAGATAAAAAAGAAGTTTTGGAAAGAAAATAGTCATGTATTTATCAGAATATGACTACCCTTGCTGCTGGTCTCACAGCTGTTAAGGTACTGGGATCAAATTTCAGTCAATATCAGCTCCAACCCAGAGAGTGCTCCACAACGGCTCAGTAGGTATGTGTACATCACTTACACCGACCAGTGGTCCACAACTGGTTTATCAAAGTCCATGGTACATATATGTGCTGTTGTGTCTGTCGGAAAGTGCATATAAAAGATCCCTTGCTGCTAATTAGAAAGAATAGCCTGTGTGGCAGTAACTGGTTTCATCTAAAAGACCATGAGTCACAGAATACCATATAATTTTTTCAGATACCTGACAGCCACTGAAGAAACATTGTGCTTGGGTGTTGTTAAACTGTTCTTTCCTTTATAAGAATGTGATATGATTGGTGTAGCCAATCTTGCAGCATATAAAGATAAACATACTGTGTTTATCAACATGTGGCGGGTGATTCCACAGATATCTGCATTATTTTTTTCTTGTCAATACCCTAACCTAATAATGTATGTATACCATATAACCTGTCATGTCTGTACGTGTACCTAAGAGTTTTGTGGTACTGCCAAGACAGTGGGGCAGTTTGCCACCAATCTACTGGAATAGCTGGATAAACAGACGTCCTCAGCAGTTTACAGGTGTTACAAGTTAGCTTCATCTTAATAACATTGCATGGCCAGACTGCTGGACAGATTGCATGACCTGTTAATTAGGTTAATTAATGTAATACTGTCTCAGTGATATGGTGCTCATGCTATCACATTCTCACCTGGTAGGTACAGGAGTTAAATCTCAGTGGAGGCAGGAGATTTTTAATTCCATTACTGTCTAACCCAGAATGAGCACTCTGCAAAGCTTAATAAGTAATTCTACACTTTTTACACCGACCAGTGACCCAGAACTGATTTATTAAAGGCTGTGGCTTGTGCTCTTCTATCTGTGGGATAGTGCAAATAAAAAATATCGTGGTGCTTATCGGTAAGAGTAGCCACATTAGTGTTGTGACAATGGTTTCATGTCTCCTTTTAACACTAAACTAGCATGTACAGACAGCACAAGAAGCTGAGTTGTGTGCCCAGGACAGTGTACTTGGACCTTACTGGGATAAAAGTTCAAAAATAAATAGAGCCAGTGAAAATGTATACAAATCCACTGTAATACACAGACCTGTGTAAGAGATATCTACAGCTTATAGCTTAAGATGGCTGGACAGACGGACAAATGGACAGATTCCGTGACCTGCTAATTACCATAAAATATTTTATATTTACTTGGAATTTATTTTCACATTTTTTACAACTGAAAAAAAAAAAAAAATTATGCTCCTTGTGAAAATTTCTTTAATAATCTACCAAACATTAAACCTCCCAAAATTTGTGAAAGTTAATACTTGCAAAATGATTGATTTGGGAGAAACTGATAAAATTAATTCCCACCAATTTTACAGTATATATATACACACTGTAATAAAAACATGTGTTAACAGTTATATGCATCACATACTACCTAATGACTAATCAGATGAAGATGGAAGAAATTCCCTGACCAGTGCTAATTGCTTTTAAAGGTGAAATGACAAATTGCCAGACTCGCTGATAAGACTGGTACTTCTGTTAGGAGAAAAATGATAGACTACGCAACCACTGAATTAATGTAATTAGTTGCAAGTGAAAGATTCCCTCACGATCTAGGTAGAGTAGCTATACTACTTTTTGACATGAGATGCTGGACAGTGAATGGGAGTTTAACGACACATTGGTTGTTAAGGGACATTGGTTTGTCATCAGATTAGTACAGGGCCATGCACAGATGTTGAGAAGATTGCATGTTTACCTTCATTAGAGATACATTTAAAAACATTCAGTCCACTTTTCCCCAGAAAAACATCACTTATGACTATTGAAGGTCCAGTTTTAAACCAAAAACACAGACTTGCCAAAGAATTTCAAATTTGATCATGTGTCCACGTGTATTAAGTAACAAGTCTTAAAGGGTCATCTTTATTTGTTTGACTGTACATGCTTAGTGTAAGGTATATATATGTATGTAGTAATGATAAGAACAATATATTTTCATAAGAAACATTACATTATACACAGTTTCATGTTATATTAAGAAAACTAGTAATTTGTTTATCAGTAAATTAAACCATTTAATAAATTCAAGCTACTCTAATTGCACTTAAAATCATTGACCTTGTAAATATTGCTAGAAATGTTGAAAAGTAAACCTAAACTGAACTTGTAGAAAACTTTTAAGAAAGCAGCTTTTCACTCAAACTGAATTTACATTTCAAGAATGATTTGCAGTTGAATTCATTTTTGTCCGAAATCATAATAGCCTATTAAACAAACATTCCTTTCCTTTCTTTATGCTAAATTCAAGCCTTGAAGCTGCCATTCATGAAGATGCCAAATGCAACTAAACGTCCAGTTCATAATTAGTATAATGCATAGAAAAAAAAAATGCAAATGTTTGTTCAGATCCAGTTTAACGAAATTAAGATGCAAAATTCATTTATGATAACCGTTCAATGAAAAATCACTTTATACTTTTCTGCATATGCCTCCAATGAGCATAATAGCCAACATAAAAATATGATTTAACTTTTATTCGATCAAACATTGCAAATTATATTTGTGTTTCTTTTGTTGTTCAGTATATAAAAATAACGGCTGCAGGTCACCCAAAATGAAATACTTAGGTTACAACCTTTCTACAAACCATAAACTACTATTCTTAATTTCTCTTACTTGGACAAACATGTCATTTTGGGACTACTTAAAACAATCTTTGAACCACTGAAACAAAACATTTAGTGACTGAAAGATTTATATTTCATCCCCTTAAATTCCGTGGAAGTTGCAGCACTTTTTTTCTTATTATTTCTCCATGGCATTTATTTTGCCATGGACATTTTTCTTAATTGTAGAGGTTGATGTTTGGGCAACCATGCTTCTGAACTGAGTGTT
The DNA here is from genome assembly GCA_032355785.1 of Symmetromphalus regularis. Taxonomy (NCBI): domain Eukaryota; kingdom Metazoa; phylum Mollusca; class Gastropoda; order Neomphalida; family Neomphalidae; genus Symmetromphalus; species Symmetromphalus regularis. Next base: position 1,399 of record JAULBS010124734.1, on the reverse strand, counting down.
GAGTCATTCATGAAATTGTCATCAGTATTTATCTGGCACTGTAGCTAATGGTTACTGACCTTCAGAACATTGTTACGGGTAATTGAGCTCTTCAGTGGTTATTGATTGGTGGGCGGTTTGCTCATTATGTAGATTAATAATTGGTCCTAGTCTGATCAATTTTACTTGTCGAGTTAATAAATAATTTCTGACTAATAGTAATACACGCATAATATATGTCATTTGAAATACCAAAGGTAATTGGTGTGGGTAATTAGTATTAAGATTATATGTAATACATGTATTTGTATTCTTATTAGTTTAACATTAAAATAATCACCATTCTGTTTGTTTTTTCATTAGACATGAATTATTTCAATTTTCTAAGATTTCATTAACCTTGTATAACTTAATATATATTATCTCTGTTACTTTTAGTACTTTTTATGACATGTTGGCTGCATATGTAAATATATATTGTTTATAAAATATTGGAAATGGCCTTAATATAGGCTTGGCCTGTTGTTCTTTTGATTATAGTAAAATATGTTTATAACAATACTTACCAATTTTTTGTTTTTGTTATTTTAATCAGCTTTTAGTAGTAAGTTTTACATCATATGGGACCTACATATAAAATATTATAATATATATTTTTTAAACCCAGTGCAAAATGTTATTGTCAGGTACTAAAATTCAGCCAGTTATCATTTCACTGTTTTCCAAGACCTTGGACAACATTTTTCCAGATTTTCAACTTGAATTCCAGGTTTTGGAATGTAGCAAAAAACACTAGATTTTCAAATAATGGGTCAAATTTTGGTTGTAATTAAAAATATTTAAAAATAAACTAACTATAGTTCTACTACACCATTCTCAAACTTCTTCTCCTCTGTCCAATTTGATTTGAGCAGATAGCTTTCAGATATTTAAATATAGTTCTACTACACATTTCTCAAAGTTCTACCTCTGTTCAATTTGATCTGTGCAGATAGCTTTCAGATATGGTACTTGATTCAGAACTGCAACAGATGCACATTCTTCTGTAAATGGATCATGATTAAATTTGAAAGATCCCCTGACCTACACAGGCGGATGGTACAATTACAGCTAATCATTGGAGAGATGATCTCAAATCCCAGGTCATGTTTCATTTCACGTGGTCTTGAGCTTCTGAGAATCATATTGGAAGTTCCAGTTCGCTGCTGGCGTGGTAACAGGTCACTTCGGCCACGGTCAACTTCGGCCCTGGTTACTTCGGCCCCGGTACAACTTCGGCCCTGGTCAATTTCGGCCACGGTGTAAAATTTACATGTAAAATTTACGTTCCAAGTATACCTTATCTATACGTTTGTGAGAATAGAATGTGTTAGTTGAGATTATGATAAATATTTATAAATGTTTAAGTTATTATTAATGG
>JAULBS010124723.1:0-13866 GCA_032355785.1 Symmetromphalus regularis | reverse complement strand
TGCCTGTTACTTGTATGTAGTAATAGGTCATGATAATGCTAATACAGTTTTCAGGTTTATATTGGACAGATATTCACGACTTATGTAATAAGCAAAAATACGGTTATGTATAATTTTGATTAGGACTTTAATATTAACAGGGATTTACCAGACTTTCAAAACCTGCATAAAGGACACAATAAAATGTTATCTGGGCCCCCCAAATTGGAGACACTGTATCTTATAAAAAATAACAAAACAAGTTTTTGTTGTATAATCGATTCAGTCATGAATAAACAATAGGGGCTGTAGGTTTTAGGTTGGGACCATCAAAGAAGAAACAGGTGAGTCCCAGGGACCCCTCTTTTCCTCTTTTATAAAATCCAGGTAAATCCCGGTATGACTAATAAATTATAAGATTAATAATTTATTGTTCAGTACAACCATACATTGTATGGTAATACTTTACAATTTATACATTAAAATTGTCCAACATGTATTACACCTGGAGGTGGATGCCTGGTGGTCTCTTAGGGACTTTCTCCAAATTCACTGATGCCAGTAGTTTGAGGAGTATAATCCCAGCTCACCAAAAAAAATATACAGCATTGTTAAGGTGCAGTGATAAAATGCAAGATGTTTCAAGGTGAGACATAATAAACATTACGATAGTCTTATTTTATCTATGGTGTGGTCCGGTGCCATAAATAGTAGCACTGAAATGTATTGACATTTTGATTTGTTTTGAATGAATGATATCTGCACTTCACTAGAGTAGGTACAAAAAACTGCATTGTTCTGTCATGTCAATTGAAAATAAATTGAAAACCATCTAATAATGGAAGCGGTGCGTGGGTGGGATACAAAAAAATTATATAATTTTATTTTTACATCATTAATCTGGCATAAGTTGGATCATGTGACATACATGGAATGTTAATTCAACATCCTCCATTTTAATACATTTTCTGCAAATCAATCTGGATCCAATATCGACAACTTTATAAATGGCATACTGAAATAAATGGTTTTGGGGTTTGTAAAATTTTCTATTAAGATACTTACTCATTTAAACTTTAAAATAAGAACAGGGTATGCACTTAGGATTTCTTTATGACTTGACAGTTTGGTGAGTTGTGTCTACACTTTGACTCACCCAGGTAATTTTTGGGTTACCCATATTTGATAGAAAACTGGTGCTCTTCATAATTCCCCAGGACAACTGTTGGTTTGGCTGCATATACATACCTGAGAACCACTCATTTGAACTGCTATCAAAGCTAACTTTCTGGTCGTTAAATCTTGGATGTTCAGATATGATATTTAGGTTGTCAGGTGGGCGACTCAACTTCAAGGTATTATATTGACTTGCCCGATGTTTCACCAAAAAATGCACAGTGACACCCTGCCTGAATTGTGAAGAGACGTTCGTATTGTTACATAGGAATAACAAGCAGATGACACAATAACTGATGTTGATGTTGCAAACTGTGCTCAAGAAGACAAATATCACAGAGTTAGGACCATTAATTATAAATGATTGTGGTATTGAACCACCTCGGTGGACTCTGATAGGCATTTTTCCTTTTCTAACAAGTGCTGCCTGACTGGTATGTCAAGAGGCTGTGATTTGTGTTATCCAGTCTGAGAAAGTGCACAGAAAAGAAACCTTGAGCACTGCTAATTCAAATAACAGGTTTCCTCTGACAATGCTGTAAAAATTATTAAATGCTTGACATCCAATAGTAGATAATAAATGACTGGTGTCTAGTTGTGTCGTTAAACAAAACAAATCCAATAAATAGTCTATTGTTCTGAGAGGGATCATTTTAATGTGATTATTATTTTTTGAAAAAGAAAGCTAACCTTAATTTGATAATAAGAATAAGTTGAAATAAAATTTTATTAAATAGTATTATATTGAAAATAATTTCTGAAGGAGGTGGTAGTGGATAAATATTTCACCAATTTCCGTGTCTGTTACTACAGACTATATTTTATATACATATCTGGTAAAACCCATCCGGTACCACTTAACAATTTTTTTTTTAATATAAATATAAAATGCTTTTTTTAAAAGGTACTCTGGTAGATTCGTCAAAAATTGTGATTTATAATTTATATTATCTTGCCTCCATGTGAAATTCTTTAATCCCATTGGTTGTTTGCCGGTTGACAAAAATCCTTATACCCCTGTGGGCAAAGTAAATTTTTCTTATACCCCGTTTGTAATTTTCAACAATTTACTGCCACCCCAATTATATTAAAAACAAACTCCATAATCAATTAAGTATATTTGCCGTCACAAATACCAATTAACTAACTTTGTTAATATTTTACATATTAAAAACATTAATAGCGGATTCTGTTTATCCTGTTTACTTACAGTATTACAAAACAACAACATGTCTGCTGCGTTGCCATCTTTATTCTATTCATAACGTCGTACATAAAAATGTCATTACTAAATATGTAACAATTATTGGGGAAACCAGTGATCGACTGAACAACATTCTGAGTGTTATTCTCTTGCATTATTTTGATTAATTGACTATATAGTTTAACATGTAGACAAGATAATATTGTTGTAGAAGCATGTCTTGGGGTATATGGCTTTTTATGCACCCTGTGTGTGTTCTTTTACCCCGAGCTGTGTTTGTTGGAGTGAGGTGCTTATTATGTAAATGTTGTGTACCATTTTGGAAATGAACTCTTGACATTTATTTTTCAGATGGGGCGAAGACGGTTTGGGTTAAACTTTGGTTTTGATAAGCTATTCAGTTCAAGCCGATTCAGCCAAAATAAAATCTCTAAGCAGAAGAAAAAGAAAAAGCATGACAGTCAAAAACCATGGATGCCATACATATCACACATTGACATTGAGTGGCTGGCTGACCTCATGCAAGATCGACCTCCGACCTTTACGTATGATGTTGAAGACGAAAATGAGATGCCACATGATGACCTTGATGATGAAGTGTTGCTAGGCAGTCTCCGTGGAGATGTTGTTGGCATTCAGTACTACAAAGGCAATGTAAGATATCATGATTTTGCTCGAAAATTAAATGCAATCATTTGGAAAAAAATTCAGCTATTTGTGAGATATTTGGGTAACTTTCCTTTCAAAATTTATATTAAAATGTGACAATTTATACAGAATTTCAGTGCACACAGTAAGATTTTCTATTTATTTTTTATCTGCAGGTGAATAATCAAGAAATGGTCGCTCTTTGTCGTGAACCCTACAACAGATATGATCGGAATGCCATCAGAGTTGACAATGTAGCTGGTGACCAGGTTGGGCACATTAAGAGAGAGCAGGCAAAAGCACTGTCAAACATTTTGGACAACAGCTTGGGTCGAATTGAAGGGTAGGATGTCTGAGATTGTTTCAAGAAACAATGATTAAAAAATTTCTCATTTTTCTTTTTCCAGATAAATTTTGGCCATGTTGGTCTTGGGACCCTGAGGCATAGTAATTCCAATAATTCAAATTCAAATGAAATAATTGTCTAACCAATGATATAATACACCATATCTACCAAGATCAGTGGGTCAACTTTCACCTATTTGTACAGAAATGACAAGTTTTCAAACCATTTCCCAAAAGGTGTAATTTCATATTATTTTAGCGTTCATTTAAAATTGGCGTGCTAAGCTTGACTCATGTTTACAAGCAGTATATGAATTGGAAACAGACATTTGTAAACATCCTCTTAACAATTGAGATTTCAGATAGTATATTTTGACAATTTTTATTTATTTTACATTATTAATAACTAAAATAAACCTTATGGAATGAAGTTGTATGTAAGATGGATACTGATATATCATACTTTTACATGTTACTGTTGTAATTATTTTCAGTATTGTCCCATTTGGAGCTAACAATATGTACCGTATCAGTATAGACTTGACTGTTTGGGGCAAGCCAGAGAATAAGGCTCGGGTAATGCAGATTCTCCGAACTCACCATCTTCCAGTGAATGAATCACTGGGCGGGACTACGTTGAGTGGTCCGTCACAACTGGATTACAGCCACATCGTCACAACAAGAGTTTTACTTTCTTCTACTGATGTTCGTATTGGGATAATGTATCGTAAACAGTATTGCAAAGATTGCTAACATTAAGACTGTAGACACTAATAGCTGTAAAAAGTATTGTAAACATAAATACTGTAAACATTTGTTATAAACAGTATTATAAGCATTAATTCTGAAAAGAATATTGTAAACAGTGTGGTTTGAATGTAAAATGTTTTATTTAAATCTACTTCGTTTTATTATGTTCTGTGTTTATTGAAAAAAAATAAAGTATTCCTTTTAAATAACTTCAAATTTTATGTACATATTTAGGCTACTTATTTTATCTTTTTCTCAATTGTCAGGTTAAAAATGAACTGGACAAACTGTTCGAAACATTACCTGAGGGGGACAAGACAACAATGGCAGAAAAAACTTCGGTTGGTATTTAAAATTTTATATTAAAAATGTAGTAATTTGACAAAAGGGTTCAAAATGCTAGTGGGTTGTGATACAGATTTTAACAGAAATGTCTTTAAGAATATTGTATCCCATCTCCACTAATTAAGACTCAGACTTGAGGACTCCAGACATGGCCTGTTGCAGTGGACTACAGAGAGAAATTTTGGGATCCGATAGCAAAGAAGAGAATTTATATTATAAACAAAACTGGAGATCTGAGAGTGGCTCAGAGAATGCAACAGGAGAAGAAAAATATCCTGTTGAGCAATTCCACTACTTGACTGATTATCAAGCTACTTAATTTATTTCAATTTTTTCACTGTTATGTATAATATACCACATTGTAAATCACCTTTATTCAGTGATCTAATATTACATTTTTTTCACGGTTATATATAGTATACCTAGCTAATGTTTATTTTATTACTGGGAGTTATTAAACAAATACCAAATCAAATCATTAAACTTTCCCACAAAAATCCATTTGTAAAAATAACATTGCATTTGTTTGCACTGTTACACTGTAGGCTGTGGTTACACCATTGTACCCTCATCAGAAACAAGCTCTGAACTGGATGATAACCCGTGAAAATGGTAATGCACTGCCACCATTTTGGGAGGAAACAAATAATGGGACATACTATAACAGTCTGACTCTTTTCACCAGTAACAAAAGACCAAGTAGCATTCATGGAGGTTGGTAAAATATATAGAAATTATTTTAATGTAGTCTGTATTCCACAAAAATTTAATATTGTTGAACAGAAACATTTTAATTAAAAATGTTTACCTTGTTAAATTAATATCAACTTTCTGTGAGTGGAAAAATTTATGAAATGAATGTTTTTACCAGTAATGCGAGTCGGAGTAGTGTTTATTTAAGTTGAAAAAAGATGATAAAATTACAGGATACTGTCACAGTTTTTATGTTTGTCCAGAAAAGGCAAGCAAAGTAACACTTTCATTTTTATCGGCAGCTGTTAAAACAGCTAGGTTATTCTTTATTCTCTGATTGGGTTTTGTCCTGAATAGATTAGTGCCATATGACTGTTATATCAAAGGCTGCAGTATGTGGTATACTTTCTTTGGGTTAGTGCATATGAAAGATCACTTTCTGTTAATGGAAAAACATAACCTGTTACCTCAGATAACTATGTAAAAATTACCAAATGGTTGACATCCAGTAGTGACGATTAATAAATCAATGTCCTCTAATTGTGTTAAATGAAACTCAAACATTTTTTTAAATTGAAGGTATTCTTGCTGATGATATGGGACTAGGCAAGACATTGGAAGTAATAGCTTTAATTCTGACAAACTTTGTGGAGAATAAACCACTGGCAGTGCCAGTCCCGGGCAAGTGTAGACAGTCTGCTGAAAGAAGATTGAAGGTTAGTCTCTTTTTACAAATATTGTTTTCAAGTCTTACTCCAGGAAATATTTTCTATTATTTGTCAGTTATGCAAAATATTTCAGTCTATGCCAGTGTTATGAAACTAAAAATAGTGAAAACAGCTGTTTGCTTATGAAAGGTGCCACTCATGGGGCAGGATTACCCATCTTTATTGAACACCTGATATCATTGTTTTGACAGTATTTCAAGAGTGCACATCCAAACAGTGTATTTAATGTTTTTGGTATATATTTTTAATTTTTATTATTTCACCATAAAATATACAGTGCACAAAGTAAAAATGACATGAGAAAAATTACAAGAATAAATTAACGTGTTATTTAAGTCTTCAGTATGTTTCAATATAAAACAATGCTGTATGTTAGATTAAGTTTTTCCTACACATGCGTTAGACTGCATTGTATGTAGATGTTTTTAACATGTTTCTTTTTTTTTCATTTTAATTACTCTTAACCTTTGAATTTATTCCTTGAGATACAGTTTTGTTTTTGACTGTCAATTCTTTTTTTCTTTTCAGAAATCATCAAAAAAGAAACACAAATGTTCCAGCATTCAAATCAATAACAAAGCATCACAGAATGGAATAAAAAAGCCCGAAAGTATGAGCTTGGAAACCAAAATGGCTGCTCTGGAATATTCTCTAGCTGCTGACTTTCCTGAAAAAGATACAGAACATTGTGGAAAAAAATTGATTAATCTACCAAAGATAGTCCTTCCTCAACCTTCAACCAGTGTATTAACCACTTATAGTAAAACACTTCCACCTCTACCAACATTAAACATGAAATCATTACCAACATTAAAAAGTGGAAAAAATTCCAAGTTTGTGTGTTCTGTTGGTGAATTGAATAACAATGAAGATGTAATTTCATTGTCAGATTCTAGTGACTCGTCAGTAGAAGAAGATCAACAAAATGATGACGGTAATATCAACATTTTTAATTCCCTTTTCTTTTAGGGAATGTGCATTTGTGATTTTTAGCATATATTATAGTGATAATGTTTCAAAATTTGCGGTAACCGAAAATCTGTTGAAATGGTTTTACATTGGAAACTGATTATTTGGTTGCGTTAATAATAGTCACGTCTATAGTATTCTAACAAGTTTTTACATAACCTGAATAAAGTTGATTATGGTTTGCAGCTATCAGTTTCAGAATGAAATGATCTGCCACATTGATTCTGAGCATGGATTGAAGGTGCATAACCACTAAGTCGACTAAATTGTGGTTCACATCAATTACTGTGCTCCCTGTTGCATATACTTAAAATATCTCATTCGTAACAAACTTTTTGTTCACTGCATCCCTATCTCTGTAATCTATCTGTTCGTCCCGTCCAATCCATTCACACTAAACTTTATCTTGCATGAAAGTAGTACTCATTGACTGTCATACACTGTAAGTATAGTGAGTTTTCCCCCACTGCAAGGCATATATATTTTTCATTTTACACCCCAAACCCCCCCTCACCTCAAAAATAAACCCAAAAACATTTACATTTACGAAATTATTTAATATTTCCCATTGACAACAAGTTTATTGATAAGTGATCACTGTTGGTATCAACCATACTTTACAGGCAAATTCTGGTAGACACTTCTTTGGGTATATGCTTAGAAGCCAGAATATTAGAAGAAACTGACTTTGAACATGTCTGTATGTTATAGTTTATATTTAGATGCCGAGGTTGATGAGAAGGTTATGCTAAGTAAAAAAGATCTGGATTATTTTCCTAAGTCATGTGAATCATCATCTTCCACTTCTGTGACCAGACCAAGGAGGTAACTAGTCTTTTCTTCAATGCAGTAATTGATTTTATTATCCCAGCCAGCACTCATAACCTGGTACATATTTGTTGTTATATTCCCACTAAGAAAATATCAACATTGGGTTGCTCTGGCTGTTATGACCAATAAGTATGCTTGTAAGAAATATGTTATTATAATTTTGTTAAAGTGCTAATGACATTACTAAAACTAAAAATGTTCAATGTAATGTCATTCATAACATTATAGAATAGCATTTGTCTAAACTGTCATGCAGTTAGAAAGTTTAAAGAATAGAACAATAAAAATTATCTTTGGTAATAAATAGAATGTCAGACTCATTGCCATTTATAATAATAATAATGATGATTTAACTCAGGACATAAATTTGATAATAAAGTTGGTTTATTTACAGAGTAGTCAAGAAACAGACCTGGTATAATTTCAGTGACTCCGAAATGTCTAGTTCTGACGACGAAGTGAAAAATCCAAGGAAAAAAGGCATGTTGTGTTTCATTTATTCCACAAACAAGTAAATATCACTTTCCTAAATTCAGTAATTTTGTTCTTATTTTTGTTTTAATCTCTTAACTCTACTACCAATTTAATGGTTTACTAAATCTAATCCATAACAAAAATAAATTTGGTTGTGTTCTTTTTATGTTAACTGTCCTATGAACATTAATAATAAATTGAAATGAAGTATTTTAAGATTTTCACTGGTTTGTATTTATAGCTAAAACATGTCAACCAGTGCAGAAAGCAAAACAAAAAGGAAAGGGGCATGGTGGAGGCAGGAAAAAGGCAATTGTTAAAGGAAAAGGAAAAGCACCAGGTGTTGTGAAAGTATCTGTAAGATTATGGTTTCATTTGTTTCATGTCAGTCAGTTTTTTTATGTATGTTGATGCAGACAAAGGAATTGTGTTGATTACCATTCTTAGTTTGTATCAATTTTGTACTGTAATTTTTGTATTTTGTATAATATTTCATTTTTAAATAAAAAAATTAGTTTTACCTAATATTAATATACATTCTTCTGAAATTGTCTTTAATTAATTTTAAAAAATTGTACAGATAATAAATAGATTAATGAGATAAAGTATTTTAGTGACAATTTTAATCTGTGGAATTGTTTCATTTCAGAAGACTGTATGCAGAGTTGAGGAGAATGATGATGATGATCCTGAATTTCTTCCTGATATTGGTGGTTCACAGACTGCCAGTCAGTCACTTGGAAGGAAAAGAGCTGATTCTGGCGATGTAAGCTGTAAGTTACTTGTGTTTCTCCAGGACGATAATAAGTTTGTCATTCTTTTTCACATGTAAGGATTTTTATACAATACAATAACATCCAGTAGGCGATTTAAAATTTATTCTGTGGTGTTGTGAAACAGTGTCATTTATTTCCAGTATAGAATCAGAAAAGTTTTCATAATTTGTTGTTTCACCAAATACAATACTTTGTTAAAAGTTAAACATATTTTTTAGGGTCAAATGTTGCTCAGGTACCAGATTTATTTTCAATTTAACTAATTTTTCATTTCAGCTGACGATGATATTCCGGATCTTGAAGAACCCTTGAAATTTAATGAAGCTAGTGAGTGTTTCTATATTCTGCTTTAAAACGAAGTTGATTTATATATTATTTGGATAGTAAGATTGATTAAAAATTACAGTTTATTAGAGAGCTGTAAAACACTATACAGCACACAAATGAAATATTTTGAAGAGGTTATAACTATGCCCCAAATCATATTAGCTTTTGTTAATTATACCAAATTTTGAATTTTGTGCCCTATTTGTATTTGAATGAGAGACATGATTTTGTAGAGTAGTTGATAAAAACATTTTTCTCCAGATATGAGTAACTGTGATACGACGACAGGAAGATCAAAATGTAGTGGTCCACGAGGAACGTTGATAATCTGTCCTCTTTCTGTGATGAACAACTGGCTGGTCAGTGCTTAACATTTATTAAAATCAATGATATGAATAATAGAAGGCATGCTGTGAAATTGTAAAGTTGATTTTGAACATTACATCTGTCGTGGTTTTTTTTGTTTACTCATTTCTCATACATCAACTCATCTTATATTTTCTTAATAATTATTGTTGTTCAGATATTAATACATTTTGTATTACATAAAATATAATGGGTTATATGAAACATAATTGCTTAACTTACTTAAATAATGCATCACAGGTCTTTAATTCTGAGGGGCTGTTTGTTTACATTTCATTTTGCAAAAGATATTTATCTGTTTTTTTTAGGAAGATCAAAGATGGCTGCTGATAAAGAACTTGTACTGTGTGTATTTTTGTTTAGAACTACTGAATAAACAATATTTATACCTGGCATTAATTGAAAAAAATTAGCTTAAATAAATTAGACATTTATATTTTTAAATAAGTGATAACGGTGCTCCAAAATTTATTATTGAAAAAAATCTTTGAAATTTAATTTACATGCTTTGGTTATTTTAATATTTTATGTTTGTTTTCTGATAGACCCAGTTAAATGAACATGTCCATCCTAACGTTCATCTGGAGATCTATTCGTACTATGGCCCCAATCGTACACGAAGCAGTCAAGATCTCTCACAACAAGATATCGTGCTCACAACTTACTCCACTGTTGCTTCAGATTTGAAGGTATGTAATTCTGTAGATTTGACACTGGATCTTTTTCATTGTTTCTTGTTCCAGACAGTAGTCTAACTGATGTAACGTCAACAGTGGTACAGTCCATCCTGTCTGGGATTGCATATAAAAGACTCCATGCTGCTAAATGTATTTATTTTTTTATTTTGCTTAAAAACAATTCGCTTCACAGGGTGAATTCTGGAAATTTTGTCCATTTTCGATGATTGCAGAAAACCACTGGGTTTACATAGTACATTATTTATTCATTGGCTATTAGGTTTTGGACATATGTTGTTTTGCAACTCATGGTCTTTAGAGGAAAGTTGCTGCTTGCACAAAGTCTACTGTTTCCGATAGCAACGTGGTATCTTTTATATATGCTTTCCCACAGATAGGATAGCACATACCACAGCTTTTGATAAACCTGTTGAGGACTACAGATTGGCGTAAGTGGCATACACTTACCTCTTGAGCCTTGCGGAGCACTCACTCTGAGTTGGAGCTGGTATTGGGATTACAAATCCCTTGCCTTGACTGAGATTTGATCCCTCTTCCTACCGGCCACGAAATCCTACAAACAATGTGCCACCCGGACCATGCAGTGATGCAAATTGGAATCTAAAATCATATCTTTATTAAAAAAATATCTACATGACTAGCATGATTTAAATTGTTCTCATCCCCAGGAATTTCTGCTTGGTGAGTGTTTGTTTCTATCTCTGAAGGTATGTCCCTGTGATGTATTTTCTTAATCTACAGATATGAGTAATCACAGAAATGTGTTAGAATGTTTTAACATCTTGTTTGTTTCAGACGAGAGCTTCTTTAAGAGCTGTGCAGTGGTTGCGGATTGTACTGGATGAAGGTCACATGATAAGAAACCCCAATGCACTACAAACGAAAGCTGTCATGGAATTAAAAGCAGAGAGAAAATGGATTCTTACAGGTAATTATTGTAAACTAGATTTATTTTCAGTTTCACTAAGTACTGACTGATGAATACGGTGCTGAGCACAAAAGTTGTTATCCTTTTAAACTATTCTCATAGGGTAATTAAATTTTCATAAATGCTCTCATCTTTTTTATGTCATTGTTTATTAATGCTGACTAGTATTGTATAGTAATCAAATCCATGCGCTGCAGCAAGTATTATCTTTCATGTTCATGACACCCCCCACAAAAACAAAACAACAACAACATGTTAGTGATAGTGGTTTTGTTGATGAAGGTGTGGTAGAATCATTTCGATTTTTGTTTACTTTGTTGTGTTTGTTGGTTTGTTTCAAGTCAATATATTGTGTATATATTTTAACATCATTGATTTGTGTGTATATATATTAGAAAAATGTTGAAATTAACCACAGTGTGACCACCAATAGCTGATTTTTGTCTATTTCATCAGGGGCTATTTTCCATTCCAGCCAGTGGTCCACAATTGATTTATCAAAGGCTGTGGTATGTGCTGTCTTGCCTGTGGCAAAGAATATAAAAGACTCTCTGCTGCTTATCAGAAAGAGTAGCCTATATGGCAGCAGCGGGTTTCCTCTAAATGTGTCAGAAAGACCATCCAATCGGCAATGATAAGATAAACATCAATGTGTACTAAAGACTTTTTTAAATAAAATAAACTTTACTTTTTGACATCCAAAAGCCAATGATAAGACAAAAACTCATTGTGTTCTAGAAGTGCCGTTAAATAAAACAAATTTTATTTCATTGAACTTTACTTTGAAGCTTTATTAAAACTGGAAATGAGAAGGAAACTTAACATTGTGCCAACATGCCTACGACTCACTGTATTATAATGGGGGGAAAAGCAGCTTGGAAAATATATTTGTGTGTATATTTATTTCAGCATAATTCACATAATGTGTTTTTTTAACATTTAATGAAGATTTTGACAAGCTTTCGGCAACCTTTTTATCAACTGGCCGTGGCAGACGTCCTAAACTTGTAAGACAACTTGTAGACTACTGTTGCAACTTTACTACTGCAAAAATGACAAGTCATGGGATGAACTAATTGGATTTGCACAAAAAATCATTAATCTGTCCAAAGAAAGATTAAGATATGTTATTGAAACAACATTTAACCGTGCACTTTCATTAATTGATGGGGATGAACAGCATTTCACTCTTTTTCTAGAAGAAGAACTGTTCTTTATAGGGACTCTGTTACAGTCAGCTGGAGTGACTAGAGAACAGCTGCTCAGTGTGCCACTGCCACTTCCAGTACCTATTGGCCTTACCAATGGTTTGCTTATTGAACTTGACAAGTTTAGAAAAGATGAGGGTTTACTTACCTCCTGGTTACATGAAGCTATAGAAGCACTTACGTGTACTGACCAATGTGATAGAAAGGCATTGAAAAAAGACTTAACAAAAATATTTAGTGAATTTAAAAAGAAATCAAAAAATAAATCCAGAGACACAGGTCAGTTGGAAAATTTCCTTCTTGTTGAGTATGTATGCTCTAAACAGGGTTCTATATTAGAAACAGTGTCTAATATTAATGCTGATATTTGCGAAGTGCAAGAAATTGTTATTAGAACTACAGACAATCCTAAGAAATGGTTTCGAGAACATTCTGTAACTTCATCAAATTCATGTGACTCTCCTCAAACTCAGGCAGTGCAACTCCGAAAATTAAGAGGTGACATAGAATCACTAGAGAAGACCCTTACTGAGGAAAAAGCCACTGCACATACACTGCAGAAGATTGTTCAAGAAAAGAACTTAAACATTGTATCTTTAACAGAAAGAAAAGATGTTGAAATTCGTGAAATACTTACATCAAAACATAAAATTCAACCTTCACTTGACCAAACAAAAAAACAACTGAATGAACTGAAATATTCTTCACAACAACATATTGATATTCTATCAAAGCTCAAACAATCAGCATACTACAAAAGACTTAAGCATAAAGAATGCAAGCTTCAGAAGGAGGAACTCACTTTACAGCAGTGGGTGAATGATGAGGTAAGAAAGGCTAACAAATCAACAAAATTGAAAATACGATCTTTACAATCACGGTTATCAAATGCCACAGTACAGCTGAAGAGAGAAAGAAAAGAGAAGAAAACTCTTAAAAGAAAACTTGACCAGCTAAAAAGAGAGTTGCTAGATACTCAAGTACAGCAGCAAAATATTAATACAGGCCTCAAAACAAGAGAAGATGGTAAGAAATTTACCAACAATATTGTGAAGTGTGTGATTTCGTTGATTGGTGATGCAGAAGTTTCTGCAAAGAACTGTGGGCATGTTATGCAAATTGTATGCAAAAGCCTACTTGATATTCAGCTGATAGATAGTGATGTGCCTTCAGAGCGATCATCCCTGAGATTTGCAGACCAGGGCCACATCTTGACAAAATATCAGGTGGCAGAATCTCTCTTGAAATCTACTAATGCTGATCTCCATAGTGACGGGACCTCAAAAGATCATCAAAAATATGTTGGCCATTAGTTTGTTACGGACAGTGGACAATCTCATGTGATTTTGTGCCAGTATGCCAAGAAAATACTTCAACTTTAGTAGATGTTGCCTTTGGATTATTACACGAATTGGCTGATA
>JAULBS010124712.1:0-13866 GCA_032355785.1 Symmetromphalus regularis | reverse complement strand
GTAGTAGTAATAGTAGTAGTAGTAGTAGTAGTAGTAGTAGTAGTAGTAGTAGTAGTAGTAGTAGTAGTAGTAGTAATTAAAGAAATTAAGAAGAGGGTTGTGACAAAGCGTTTTTGCCCTCTTAACACTCCTTCCCCCACCCCTCAATTCTCATGTGACATAAATTCCAAATATTAATATTTTTGTTTGGCGTGAACATTTGTCTGCTTTTATAAAGGCATAACATGTTAAAGCATGTTTCCTTTGGGGACTACATGGCGGTGAAGTGGTTAAGCTATCGAACTGACGTCTGGTAGGTACTAGGATCAAATATCAGTTGTGTTATTAAGATCGTGGTGTACTTTTATTGCTTTCTACACAAAAAAACTACCACTTTATTTTGCTCAGCACTTGATTATATATAAATATGTCAATCTCCAGATTTTTACTGAAATATTACATGTATATAATATAATGCTATTTTTAGAACGGGCCCAGTGTTTGGCACGTGGTTGTAAATACGACTGTCTATATGGTTACGTCAACGACATCCGGGGTTGTCCATCATGTGTTTGCAAAAAGGGACCACAAGGTTTGTGAATTGTTTGAATTTTAAGTAAAAAAAATCGACATAAATATTTGTTTTAGAATAGAGTAGATAGTCTTGATTTATTTTCTTTATTTTTTTATTTATTTAAATCCCTTCTCAGTGGACCCAATTGCAGTTTGGGCTATTTTTCTTTCCAACCAGTGGTCCATAACTGGTTCATCAAAGGCCGTGGTACATGATGTTCTGTCTGTGGGACAGTTAATATAAAAGGCCTCTTGCTTTTAACGGAAAGAGTAGCCTATGGGACGGCAGCAGATTTCCTCTAAAAACATGTCAGAATGACCATATGATTGACGTCCAATAACCAATGATAACATAAAAATTAATGTGCTCTAGAGGCGTCGTTAAATAAAACGAACTTTTCTTTAACTTTACTTTTTCTTTAAATCCTTTTATGTAGCTAAACATTTTTACAAATGGGACAAAGGACATAATCACAATAAAGAGTAAATAAAGCTGATAACACTGAAATAAGGACATGTTCTTTCTTTAATAAAATTAGATTAATAATTAATTAATTTATTTATTTATTACTTTTTACTTTATTTATTCATTCATTTATTTATTTATTACTACTTCTTTATTAATTTATTTATTAATATTTATTTATTTATTTATTCATTTATTTATTAATATTTATTTATATATTCATTTATTTATTAATATTTATTTATTCATTTATTTATTTATTAATATTTATTTATTTGTTTGTTTAGTTATTTTATTTATTTATTTATTCATTTATTTATTTATTTATTTATTCATTTATTTATTTGTTTGTTTGTTTGTTTATTTATTTATTTATTTATTTATTCATTTATTTATTTATTCATTTATTTATTTGTTTGTTTGTTTATTTATTTTATTTATTTATTCATTTATTTATTAACTTTTATTTATTTATATATTTATTAATATTTATTTGTTTGTGTGTTTATTTATTTATTTTATTTATTTATATTTATTTATTTATTTATTAATATTTATTTATTTATTTATTAACATTTATTTATGTTTATATGCTGTATGTCTGACACTAATACTGATTTTCTTTGTCAGGTTGTGGTGCTCCTAAGTGTAAGCACTGTCAGCACGGCTATCTTACAAACAGTAGAGGGTGTCTCACATGTAGATGTCAATCAAAGACTAACATAAGTAAGTTTACTCATCATCATCATCATTATTATTATTATTATTATTATTATTATTATTATTATTATTATTATTAATATTATTATTATTATTATTATTGCATTTAAAGAAGTTTGTTTTATAGAAAAGTTTGGATTATATCACAAATTAAAACACCTTTTTTTATTAAGGGTAAAAAATACTATATACTCAACCAAAAAAGAAAGTATGCATGTTGAATTTGTTTTTGTTTCATGGGTTGGTCACAGTAATGGTTCATTGGCAGCAAACACGTGTGGAACTTGTGATATTACTGCAAACACACACACACACACACACACACACACACAGACATACACACACACACACACACACACAACACACACACACACATACACACACACACACACACACACACACTCACACACACACCTCCTCCTAAATGGTGTGGTTATCCAATTCCAGACTTTCTGTCATGAATGTCGTCTGGTTTATGAAATAAATGACTATTGATTACATACTTTCTTTTTGGTTGAGTATATTTCTTTATTAGATATCCATTTTGGGACAGTCCAACAGACTGCAGTTATACCTAATTATGTATTTAAAATTACATTTTACTTGTTATATATTTCTTGGAACCTCATTTCCTAACCTGTCCTGGTGATATTTGTTAACTTTATATCGTTTTTAATAAAAGGTTAATGAAAAATAAACAAAAATAGGTTTGTACATACGTAAATATAGCAATTTAATTTATGCTATATGGAATTAAGTTATAGGCATCGTTTGAAAATCTGCCCATGTTGTATATAAACACGTTAACTACCTCTCACCTGTAAGTTGTTTTTGTTTTTTTGGGGGGGAGAGGGGGTTTGTGAGCCTAAGTGGTCCAACAGTAGAACATCGGACTCTCAACTTATGATAGTGGTTCAAAACCCGTTTGAGGCTGGCTCAAACTTGACTACGTGTCAAAATAACCAAATGTTTGACGTCCAATAGCCGATGATTAATAAATCAATGTCCTCTTGTTGTGTCATTAAGCAAAACACACACACCACCACCCCAAAAAATATGTGTTTTTTATTTATTTCAGTGGATCCTGCTTCGCTTACTCCGCGGTGTATACGACCAGGCTGTTCGGGCATCTGTCTGTACGGATATAAGAAAGACCCCAATGGTTGTGAGACTTGTACTTGTGCTGATGGAAAGATAGGTAAAACTTGTGTGCGCACTATACATAGAAGTTACACAACATAGAGCGTATTGTTTTTTTATAGTACAATATAGGGTGCACGTGTCAAAACATTATCATGTTTATTAATACACACAAATATAGCCACACCCTAACAATCATGTGATTATTAGTTATATTTATTACTATTGTTATTACTACTATTATTACTATTGTTATTATTATTACTACTACTACTACTACTACTACTACTACTACTACTACTACTACTACTACTACTACTACTAATACAACTACTGTTCTTACTGATCCGGTTACTAACGAATTTCATCGCTAGTTCTGTTAATTTATTAGAATGTGTAATTGATAACTCATTTGGATATCTCTTGGTTTTGAAAGAAGGATTATAATACTGAAGTTTGAATACAATATATGAAGATAATAATAACATAGAGATGAATACTGTCTTTTGACAAGTACTAATTCTTTTCCAAATTCTTGTTTGGCCCATCTTGGTCAAATGCTTGAAATCTGCAAAATAAGTGAAGTTTGTTTTATTTACTGACACCTCTAGAGCACATTTACTTTCATCTTATCATCGGCTAGTCGATGTCGAACCCATACATGTACCACATTCGTTGTTCGATTTTTTTTGTCTTTTAAATTAGTACATTATACTATACACACAAACTATTAAATCTGAATCCATACCTATAAATATCATTAAATATATTTCTAAAAAATAAATAAATTAATCAAATAAGTTTCAGGGCCGCTAATCCTGGACGGGTCCCAGAAGCGACTTTATTTCTCACTGCTTAACCCATTTGCTTCTGACGCGTTTTACTATAGTATATCCTGAGATAAATAAACTGAGACATGACGCCTGTAATTTTCGTAACACCAGTTCAAGCTTCAGGGCCCCAAAAATGTCAGCTGGCTTTTAAGGTTTTTGTTAACATGCGAACTTACCGTTTAATGCCTGTCGGGTATCAAGACATTTTTCTTGTGTTGCAGTGTTGTGTATTTTCCGTTGAATTCTTCAAGATCCACGTGTGTCGATCAGTTTTGTTAATATATCGTTTAAAACAAACAAATCGCACAAAAAACGTCTGCCATTGGCTAAAATCAATGATCAATCAGATTCAGTAACATCTTGTCGTGAATTCCCTTCAAACACATGCACTGGTCGATTCGAAACTGATTTTCTCTTTCAGTGAATAGATAACCATCACAAAAAGTAAATTAAATACGCGTGTTCACCCATGAACATATATGTTACAAATACGTCCGTAACAACAGCGCATTTCGTAAAATCTTCACGTTTTATAAAATGTGATGATGTTTTTTTTTATATAAAAAAAGTGCATTTTGCCGAATTTCGTAAAACCACTGCGCATGAATGGTAAAATTGTTAAGATCTAATTCAAACGTATTTTGTCTAAGTTAAAAAAAAGTAAAGTTTGTTTTATTTAACGACTCCTCTAGAGCACATTGATTTTTATTTTATCGTCGGCTATAGGACGTCAGTGATATGGTCATTCTGACATATGTATTTAGGAGAAACCCGCTGCCGCCACATAGGCTACTCTTTCCGATAAGCAGCAATGGGTATTTTATATGCACCGTCCCACAAGCGGGACAGCACATACCACGGCCTTTGATGAGCGGGTTGTGGACCACTGGCTGGAACGGTGTCTATGTTACATTAACCAATTAAACAAAAACTTGTGTTATATTTACTAGAAACGTATATTTACTACAAATTCAGCATGCGCTAAGTACAAACAACAAACCAAAACTAAATTTAAATCGGTTAATTTGTAAATATATACTCTATAATTATTACTGTCACCTCTTGTATATATTATATGTGCGGATCCAGAGTGGGTTCATGGGGGTCCGGACCACCCTTTTCTCGTATTTTAAAAATGTTTTATATATACCGAGTGGAAGCACGTGAAAATTAACCATTTTTCCCAAATCCTGTTAACCCAGCACATTTGGACCCGCCGCACCTTTTCAGAAATACTGCATCCGCGACTGTATTATATATAGATATATATAGAATCCGTTAAACAATCTTCGTGCAAGTGTATTCTCATAGGAATTTAGTGATGAAAGAAAACAACTTGCTGTAATGTTTGAAGAGGCACATAACAAGCACAAACAAAAAATCTTTGATGGTTCTTTGACAACCTGCTCAGGTCATCACTAGAACCGCCATTTTGAATATATAATTAGCATGATAGTAGTCAGGGAGCAACTGTTGTAAACAAAAAGGTTCCGTGCGAATTTGGTGATGAAAGCAAACCACCTATTTAAATATCATGGATATATCATATCTTATAAAAAAAACTAAACTTTGGTGACACTGAGAAATTGCTCTGATGGCTACCAAAGACCCCATTTTGAATATTTAATGAGGTAAACCTAATATTAGTCCGCAATTGTTAATTTTATGTAATTAAATTTGTAATATGTGTAATTATAAGTTTAGAATTTCGAGAAATTAATTTCTGACATTTATTTAAATCTAACATGCACCATTTAAGAGATATCATTTAGTGTATATATATATATATATATATATATATGTGTGTGTGTGTGTGTGTGTGTGTGTGTGTGTGTGTGTATGTGTGTGTGTGTGTGTGTGTGTTGCACCGACCCAGAAAGGGAAAGGGTATTGTTTGTAATCACCCCTACCTTAAAATACCGGGCTACAATTCCTGGTTTTACAGCAATAACTATTCAGCCTGAGGGGGTTTGGCGACCTACGTAAGTGAAGGTATAGTGGCCTCACCCACCCCCCTAACTACCGTAGCACTGTCATTTCGGTCTTACAATTCACGGCGATGGTGAACATCTACATATTTTCAACATCTACATTTATTGTGACACTGGACAAAAGTTAATCAAATCAACTGACTATTCTAAAGTCACTTCTAATACCACTAATAAAATCATTGTGGTAGGTGATTTCAATAGAAAAATACCCTCTGGGGCTCAGACTTCACCTGCTATAGTGGTACCAGTGTTGAGACACGTATGGACAATAAAGATCTAATTTGTCTCGACGATGGATCTCCAACCTTTATCTCGGACATTAATGGGGGTACTAGTTCTTTTGATTTATCTTTAGTCTCGACCTCCATCAGTAGTAAATGTGAGTGGGAAATATTGAACGATCTCAATAGTGACCATCTACCCATTCAAGTGTTTTATAACTGTAATATTAAATGGGAGATTTTAGGTAAACATATTCCAAAATGGAGATTAAAAGATGGTAATTGGTCTGGGTTCTGATTTTTGTCAATGCCACGAAGCCTGATATCTAAATTCCAGCCATGACTTTCACTGGGGACCTCCCTAGGGCCGCCCCTGGAGACAATCCGGCCCTTCCTAGATCTAAAGCCTCGAATGTACGCGCTTTATCCTCCGTCGAGATAACTTGGATGCGGGAAGGGCCGGCCAAATAGCCAATAATCATAAAAGGGCCGCCTAATATCATTGTCTGCTCTTGGCTAATTAATTTAATTAATCAACAAACTTCTATTTTATAATATTCCTTATATATAAACCTTAATACAGAGAACGCGGGTTGTCTCCTGTGAGATTATCTCCCCTCTCTACTATTCCTTTCCTTTTTCCCTTGATCATAATAAGCCTATTGGCACAGTCTTACTAGAAAATGTACACAGACAGCACAGGACGACTATTCGTTATTAATACTCTTTTCCACCCTCCCCTCCATTTTTAGTCGGGTGCCCCGCCGACTGCTATGTGGGCTAACCTCTAGTAAACAACGGGGCGCCCCGCAGTTCGTAAGGGTGAGTGGGGGTGGGGGGATTTGACGGGGGCTATGTTATTATGTATGTTTTATATTATGTTATATTTTTTAATTTTCAGAGTCTTAATCCAACTAATTTGTGACTGGCAGGAATGTGAGGATTTGTTTTAATACAAAGTAAATTTTAAATATGATGTATATAATTTTAAAATCTTCTTTTAATTATAAACTACAAACAGAATCTTTTATTTTGGCGTGTTCTTTCATTAAAAAAATATATATATATTCATAAATCCTGGTTAGTCTGTCTGTTGGAGGCGGGTAATTAAGCCGTTATCGCAGCCAGCTATCCAGGTAGGTGCACTCTCGGATACTCTGTCATTATTATGTATTATGCCGGCTGTCCGGGAGTGCATACATTAAAGTGGTGACTGTATCTGTGGATGTGTTAGGAAAACCTTCCACTCTTCATGGGACGGAGATACGTTTTACATCGCCTCTGGACCAGACGCAACCAAGCTACCTCTTTCAACTACTACCTCGCTACACCTCTACATCAACTATCATCGGAAGAAACATGGCAAATCATTGAGCACTCAAATCTCTTCCAATCTGTGACCAACGTGGGGAGGCTCCGATGGGTTGGTGGTCGTCCTCCGGGGATAAGGGGGGGAGCGGGTCTGCGCTAGCTGCGTAGGCGTAGGAAAATTGCGTGGTGTGCCAGTCTCCCTCCCCCATTCGCCTTAGGGGGGTAGCGGCATCCGATTCCCAGATCTATGGGCAGCTCTTGGGATACTCTCCAGGGGTATACCCCCTTCCTTTCGAGGTCCAAAACCTCCTGGTCTTTCTACTGGAGTTTCTCTGGGGGTTTACACATGATATTTAAATAGGTGGTTTGCTTTCATCACCAAATTCACACGGCACCTTTTTCATGACACTTGCTATAGAAAAAAAATATCATTTTTTACATTAAATTCACCATATAATAAATGGTATCTCTTAAAAAGTTCGAGTCAAATCTAAATAAATGTCAGAAGTAGATTTCTCGACCTTATAAACCTATATTTACACACACTACAAAGTTCATTAGATAAAATTTACAATAGTGGACTGATATTGGGTTTACCTCATTAAATATTAAAAATGGCGGCTCTGGCGGCCACAATAGCAATTTCTCAGAGTGCCATCACAGGCTTTTTTGTGTAAGATATGATATAACTAAGATATTTAACTAGATGGCATCTTTTCATCACAAAATAGAAAAAATAAACATTTTTTACATTAAATTCACCATATAATAAATGGTATCTCTTAAAAGGTTCGAGTCAGAAATATATTTCTCGACCTTATGAACCTATATTTAAACATATTACAAAGTTAATTAGATAAAATTAACAATAGTGGACTATTCAAAATGGCGGCTCTGGCGGACATCAATTTCTCAGAGTGCCATTAAAGTGGGTTTTTTGTTTCGTAAGATATGACATAAGATATTTAACTAGGTGGTTTGCTTTCATCACAAAATTCCCACGGGACTACACTGGCCCCCTAACTATTCTGTTTCTATTATAAATAAAATAATAATCCTCTTAATTGCATAAATTTTTGGGGCAAAATGCCTAACAATTGAGAGAAGTGTACACAAAGGCGGGTCAAGTTATACACAAATACACTCACACCCTAAAACATTCTAACAAAAGGTCTATCAACGCTTTTCTGCCCTAGTGAATGACAGAAAATAAGTCTACCAAAATCTGACCCCTGGAAGTGGGTTAAAACTGGATCAGTTCCAAGATGGCTGCCGTCGGCCGTGAAAATCAGTAAAGGCATTGTATATTGCTTAAAAGTTTGGTATTGAACCATAATTTATAGTCCATGGATTTACCACACACAAGTCATGTACGTGCTTTCCATGTAGATAGATAGATACACCTGCTAGTCTCATGTACATTGTAGGAAGCCAGGGTCATGACGTAAATATTCCCATTGAAATCAGACTATCTTCATTTAATCGAACAATGAGAGACAGAACACTAAAGAAACTAATTTTTATAATAAATTTATTTTTCATTAGTATATATATATATATATATATTCTATTTAGTATGTATGTGTATTCCATATGTCCCAAAGACAGGAAGGCACATACCACTGCCTTTGATGAGACAGTTGTGGATCATTGATTGAAACGGAACAAATAGCCCAAACGGCAAATGGGTCCACTGAGAAGGATCGATCCGACGACCAATCGGTCCACAGGCACACACGCTACCGCTTGAGCTACATTCCACTCCCCGTGCTTATTAAGTCAATATCTTGAACAAACTCATCTGACCATAATTTAATGGAAAGGTTATTTATGTGATTCACCATTAAAAGTCCAATATGGCGGCTATAACGTCAAAAAGTACCTGCTATATTCAACTGCAAAGAACACAACTAAAATTAAAATCCAAATTCCATTCGTTCAAACAAATAACTTTATTGACATTTATGTTGTAAACGACCAGTAGCCAGAGCATGATTTGTGCACATTGCTCATCAGTGTCCTCGTCTGGTTCAGCGGATTCTTCGTCCGATTGGTTTCATGACAGAGGGTTCTTACATGCCTCTCGGCAAACTAGTTGTCACTATGGATGTGATGAAGAAGCACTTGTTAGTCGGCAAGGAATGTGTCTATGACCAGGAACTGATTTATGCACTTATCATTGGTCTACTTGCAAGTTGACGGGAGATCAACTTTGACGACGTGTTGGCATATGAGTTAGCTGGCTATCCACCATCAATGTTCAACCCAGGCGGTGAAATGAAAATTACGAAGTTAAAATCGACCTTGAAACTGAAATTTTAAGTGGTTATATTGAAGCGTAACTGCCTCATCCCGGAAACCGTTATCTATGATGTTTCTGTGCTCCAATGTGTCCTCACTTAGCTGTCTTACAAACTTCACGTGTATGTGGATGTCTTTTTGTTGTTTGTTCATCAAGCTCTTCAAAAGTCAAATGTCACTCTCGTGTTTGACAGATACTTCCCCAACAGCACCAAGAACTTCACGAGCATGCAGAGAGCTGCATCAAGCCGGGGGCACAAGCTGACACCGGAGATGCTTGCTCCAGGAAAACCAATCATTCTCACCAACACGAAGAACAAGATTAAACTGAATGCCATGCTCGTAGAAGGTGCACGCTCAGGACACTAAGTTCATATGTGCGGCATATGGCAAGCTAGCAGAGCCGTGCACATCCATGACTGAATGCAGGGTTAAGATGTGGCATTCAAAACAGGGAACACTGGGGCATCATCGGTTCAACTCTTCTCCCTTCCACAAACCAATGCTGCGTTCGTCCAAAACATCAACAGATGTCACCTACAACTCGCAACATGGAAAGTAGCATGTCTCGAATCACCACTGACAATGGACCCAGCAAGTCATGGCTGGGAGCTCGACCACTAAGATATCCTGCTACCACGAACAGTGCCAAGAAGCACACTATCTGCATCTGCAGATATACTGAAGCTAATTCATTGCAACTGGAAGACCTCTGGGTGTCTAACTGTAGATGAGCAATGTGCACAAATCTTGCTATGGTAACTGGTCGTTTGCAACAAAAATGTCAATAAAATTATTTGTTTGAACGAATGGAATTTGGATTTTAATTTTAATTGTGTTCTTTGCATATATCCCGATCCCCACATGTATGAAATAATTTTGGACGTTTTAGTCGCCATATTGAATTTTGTGTCGAATCACATAAATAACCTTTCCATTCCATTCCGTGTATCTAAAAACCTATGTATAGAGCCCAACATGACATCTCTAGCACAAATATTGACTGAGTAATCACCATTTTAATTAAATCGGTCAGTGATGGTGGCCATCTTGGATTTGCAAAATATACCGGACGAAATTTTGCACACCCTACAACATGTACAGCATTTCCACCCTCCGAGCCATATTCTCTATATTCCTCTTTACAGTTTGCTAATCATGCTAATATGATTACCAGGGGCAGATCTACTATGAAACCAACGTAGCTTAAGTTTCAGGGCCTCTAATCCTGGAGGGGTCCCAGAAGCGACTTTATTCCACATTGCTTAACCCATTTGCTGCTGACGAGATTTGCTATTGTGTATGCTGGGATTAACTGTAAATAAACTGAGACATCACGCTTGTAATTGTCGTAACGCCAGTTCAAGCTTCAAGACCCCAACTATGTCAGTCAGCAGGCTTAACATGCGAACTTACCGTTTAATGTCTGTCGGGTGTCAACAAAGTGTTCTTGTGTTGCAGTGTTGTGTATCTTCCGTTGGATTCTTCAAGATCCTTGTATGTCGATCCGTTTTGTGAACATATCGTTTAAAACAAACAATTCACTCAAAAACGTCTGCCATTGGCTGAAATCAACGACCAATCAGATTCAGTAACATCTTGTCGTGAATTCCCTTCAAACACATGCACCGATCGATTCGAAACTGATTTTCACTTTCAGTGAATAGATAACCATCACAAGAAGTAAATTAGATTCGCGAGTGTTGACCCACCTGAACATATCTGTTACAAATAGGTTTGTAAAGACAGCGCATTTCGTAAAATCTTCACGTTTTATTAAACATGTTGGTGTTTTTTAAATTAAATTTCGTAAAACCACTGCACATGAATCTTAAAATTGTACGCCTCGATTTGTAAAACTTACCGATCACTTTCGTAAAATCCGGAAAAATACACATTTTTAAAAATAGAAAACATCAACAGGTTTTATAAAATGTGAACATTTTACGCAATGTGCTGTTTTTACGAAACTATTTGTAACAATGCCACTAAAAGAAAATAATTTTAAAATCTAAAGTATTTTTTCTGTTACAAAAAATTAGTTTGGTTTTATTTAACGACGCACATTGATTTTTATCTTATCATCGGCTATTGGACGTCACTCATGTGGTCATTCTGACATATGAATTTAGGAGAAACCCGGCTGCCGCTTTCCGATAAGCAGCAAGGGGTCTTTTATATGCATCGTCCCACAGACAGGACAGCACATACTATGGCCTCTGATAAACCAGTTGTGGACCACTGGCTGAAACGATGTCTATATTACATTAACCAAGTTAAAAAAATTGGTGTTCTGTTTACTACAAACTTACAAATTCAGCCCTTGCTAAGAACCAAAAAAACTAATAATAAATAAATAAAATAATATCGGTTAATTTGTTAATATATACACTATTCAATGTTACTGTCACCTCTTTTATATATTAGGCCACATGTGTGGATCCAGAGGGGTCTAGGGAGTCCGGAACCCTTTTCTCATATGTTTTAACTTTTTTAATATATATTTTCGGAGTGGAAGGACGTGAAAATAAACCATTTTTCCCCAGTGCTGTTCACACATCACATTTGGACACCCCCGCCCCCCTCCACACACACACACACACACATACACACACACACACACACACACACACACGCACACAGAGGCACATATTTCTTTATATATTTTTTTTTCAAAACAGTCCCCAAAGGGGTGTTTCCATTTATTTAGCAAAACCTACCTAAACAACAAAGTTTACCGAGTCTCCTTGAATTAAAATGTACACAATGTTATTCTAAAATGTATTTACCCGGCGTTACCATATTCTTACCATCTGTACATTATCAGATGTAAGTTACTTTTCTTTTAATATTTTTCACAAATTCATTCAGTTGGATTTTACTTTCAAAGGAAATATACATATATTTATTTTTACTTTATTTACATAATTTATTTATAAAAAATCCAACTGAAGAAACATATTTTCTGTACAACATAAATATTTGTTCCGATACAATCCCAAACAAATATATTTTACTTTTTAATAATAACATTATATGATATAAATAAAACTATAATACATTTATTCATCCATCGTTTTTAACAATAACCTTACTTCTAGGGATTGTAGAACAAAAAGGAAAAGGATCTTGGAAATACCAGTCGAAATAGAGCTTTATCAGCGTGTCGCCTATATATATATACACAGATTGAATATGTTTCTTTCTAATTCTATTATAAATAAAAGAATAATCCTGTTAATTGCATAACATATTTGGGCAAAATCCTATGCAATTGAGAGAATTCTACACAGAGGCGGGTCAAGTTATGCACAAATACACACACACCTAAAACATTCTAACAAAAAGTCTGTCAACGGTTTTCTGCCCTAATGGATGTAGCGAATGACAGAAAAAAAAGTCTACCAAAATCTGATCCTTAGAAGTGGGTTAACACTGGGTCAGTTCCAAGATGGCTACCGTCGCCTGTGAAAATCAGTAAAACCGCAGTAAATTGCTTAACATTTTGGGATTGAACCATAATTCTTGTTTATGGTCTATGGTTTTAAGTGTTGAGCAACCAGCTTAGATTCCACGGAGTTGTATGTGCATGTACATCTATATAATTCGGGTCATGTCAGATTTGCACCATCATTTTTAACAATAAATTTTCTTCTAGGGATTGTAGAACAAAAAGGAAAAGGGTCTTGGAAATTATACGAAAGGTCAAATTTGTATACAAAACTTCAAGATATACTGAATATTAAGTTTTTCATGAGGAAAACAAACGCCGATTTTTTTGCGTTTTTAGCCGGCTTTTGGCACTTTTCAGTTACAAGGGGAGGGGGCTGAATCAACTCTTTTTTTTTTTGCTGTTTTAAATTTACTATAATCATCACCCAGTCCCTCAAATGAAATTATTTTTTACCTAAAAATCATCACTTAATCATAGTTTACCAAACTTTATTGGCATGAAAATTAGTATTAAAGTACGCAATGATATAAAGATTTGTAAAAACAAAAAAGGTTTTAGTCATAGGGATTACCACCACAAAACGACGGCAAACTGTTCCGTTTTGACATAAAAACATCACCGTTAGCTGAATGCTTAGTTATCATTGGAATACATGACGTTTTCCCTGCTTCATACCGGATGCTCTTGTAGTATTGATGAAGTTGTTTATTGTTAAAATCTTTATATGAGCGAGACTTTCTCTCTACATTGTTCATCCTCGTTGTCTGGTGTACTGCGAGAACAGTTCCTGTGACATCTACCACTGTATAGTTCTTGTGGATGGAATGTAACACAAGCCAGTTATCATAGGCTACTCTTCCAACAACAACTGCAGGAA
>JAULBS010124701.1:0-13867 GCA_032355785.1 Symmetromphalus regularis | reverse complement strand
ACCAATATCTGTATTACATAAATGACATATTCTGTTTTCTCTCTCAATATTTAACCATCTACCAGTTTCTATAGGGAATTAAATTAATCACTATTCCATTTTTGTAAATATTGGTCACATAATATAAGGGATTACAGCTTTTCTCGAATGGTGGCAGGCGTCGATCAGATCTCCTTCCTCAGCAACTGGTGGGTTCTGCAGTCCTGGAGGATGTGCTCTGTTTCCCGACAGGGGCACACGGGGGATGGCACGAGGTGGAACCTTTCGTTCATAATTGCCAACATTTTCCTATTCTTACAAAGTACTATTTTATTAGTACACTTAATTAAAAAAAATAGTTTTAATGATTTCGATCCACATATTAATAATTAATTCAAGTTCATTCGCTTAAAATGTTCTGAATGTTTTTTTTCTTCTTGCAGTTACTGTTGATATTTCTCACAACTGCCCGGATGTTCTATACAGGATTGACTCGTTTAGCAAAGTGTGGACGACGACCGATAAAACCCGGAAGTACAGCGGGAAACCGTGGTGGCGCCACTACACGGGGGCGTGTCGCATGTCGTTCATGACTGATATCGAAGACCACGTGCTCTGCATTAAGATCTTCAATATTGAAATCACCAATAAAGACGTAGTGCTGAAGTTCTTTACATCACCTTACAGACCAGAGAGGGTAGTTCTTTGATGATGTTAATAATAATAATATTAATGAAAATTATATAGTATAATAATAATAATAATACAACAACAATAATAATGAGAATGACAATTATGTAGTATAATAATAATAATAATAATAAAACAATAATAATAATAATACAATAATAATGTTAATAATAATACAATAATAATAACAATACAATAATAATAATACAATAATAATAATACAATAATAATATAATAATAATAATAATAACGTATACAGTCAAACCTGTCTATAACAAACACTCAAGACCGAGTCAAGGGACTTTCTAAAACTGTTATTATGAGCAGGTGGTTCTTATATTCATGTTAAAATGCATGCATTTATACTATGAAGGGGCACATTTTAAGTTGGTGGCTATTAAACTAGTTCCTACTGTATATAATGATAATAATAATACCAATAATAATTAAAAAATTAATGCCTGCAAATAGATTTAAAAAAAAACTTTATTTTTTTAATTCACATTCCTTATTTACACTAAGAATCCAACCCATACAAAGGGAATAACAGCAGCAGCAACAAAAACAATAATAATACATGTATAAAAAAGAAAATAATCCACTAGATAGCAACAGAAAAAATCCCCACAAAACACACAAACTTGATTTCATGTTTTATTCTATCTCTTATGCGTCTTCTGTGTCTAAATTAATTTTGTACCAGAATCCTCTGACAGAAAAACCTAAAGTAAGGGCCTTCCATGTCTATTCAATGGAGTTCAGATGAGATAACGAGCATGAGCTAACATACAACATTTACACCCAGGCACGGCCGGAGCAAGTGGGGGTGGGGTGGGGGCGCTAACAGATCTATGTACGAAACGTTGAGTTTAAAGTTGATACGAGGTTATACTTGATTCAGAATTATTGGGTATGGTTCCGCCGTGCCTGACACCTGAAGTGAGACTATAATATTTGTTCGATGGTTATTATTCGATTCTAAATCATGTCGTTTTCGTCACTATTGAAGTATAACATTTGTTTCAGATGTATACTAAGAAACACTATAGACCGGGAACGTGGTGTACATATGAGAAGGTCACTAATGAAGTGCTGTTTACTGTGAAGTATAACGTTTGTTTCAGATGTATTCTAAGAAACACTACAGACTGGGAACGTGGTGTACATATGAGAAGGTCACTATTGAAGTGCTGTTTACTGTGAAGTATAACGTTTGTGTTTCAGGTGTATACTAAGAAACACTACAGACTGGGAATGTGGTGTACATATGAGAAGGTCACTATTGAAGTGCTGTTTACTGTGAAGTATAACGTTTGTGTTTCAGATGTATACTAAGAAACACTACAGACCGGGAACGTGGTGTACAAATGATAAGATCCTCACGATGACTCTGGTCACAGAGGGGGTGATTCCGTCTGATCGAGACATAGGCATAGATATGACATTTGAAGTAACCAACAAGTCAAGACACGATGTCCAGATGACATGTAAGTTATGTGCTTATCAAATCGTCACACTAAAAGCACCAGGAATACATAATTTCTAATTATAGGAACGTAAACGTATTAATGCTATGACACCATGACGTGTTCCATCAGAAACCGCCCTAGGTGGTTAAGTTGCCTGTCTCACGGCTGGGAGGTACTAAGATCAAGCTATTTTTATTTTTCATCTTAAATAAGTAGCTAGTATATTTATTAACTTTTTGATAGATTTCATGGACTCTGCTGAACAGTGTGACGTCACACACACTATTTCAAACAAAGGATCCTTGCAGTTGGAAACCCATCGATTTCCAAAAGTTGACTCACTTCCGGCGTCTTGTGAGGTGACGGTGACGACGGATGACACGGATGAATACACGCGTCTGTGTGTTACCTTCCTGTACTTCAACCTGTCTGGAAACTGTAACCAGAAGCTCACGATAACACAGCTGGATCCAGAGTACTACGACATAAATAACATGGTAAATATCTTCATTTTTGTTCTTAATTTATATTTAATATTTTTAGTATTGACAGTGCTGCAAACTTTTATCATATTAAATATGTGTTATAGCGAATTAAGAAACCTGACAGACAGAAGCAAAGGGAGGCCATTTTGGATTTTGTTTGTATTTAAATATTTTATAAACAAAATAAACGAAAATTACAGATTTAATGCTTGACATAGTTTGTATACCAAAATTAATGTGCTGTGAATAGATGAATATTGGTTACTCTAAGAAGAAGAAAAAATAATATTGCTATAAAATCTGATAATCGAATATATAATTATATCTATAATATATTATTATAATATGATACTTACAGACATATAACTGCAACACCGAGCCTACAAAACTGACGGAAGTTTGTTCTGTGGATAAGACTTTGACCTTTACTTTAACAAGGATGAATTCAAATGGAGGTTTCTTCGAAATCCAGGTCACCAGCAAATGGACGCCATGTAAGACGTCTGTGCTTTGTTTCTGAATTAGGAAAATAATGAAAAATTAACTCTTTTGTCGTATTCAAATATTTACCTTTAATTCCTATTTAATTCCAGTCTTCTTTACATACGCTTGAAAACCAAAACGGATTTAGAAGGAATGTATTGGATACCTAGAAACATCCCATTTATGGTGGACTAGCAGTGTTTTCATAAGTGCCACAACAATAAATGTATTATTTTAATTACTTTTATTAAAACTAAAATTCTTTCACTACTATCAAAGATTTAATGTCATGATAGTGAGTTGAAAATGCACGAAAGACTGAGTCACTGGTAAAGTACAACGTTTTATCAGTATTTTTTTTTTTTTTTTACTTTTTATCTGGCGGATCCAGAAAATCCAATTTTAGGTGGCCCCAATAATATGATGCAGGAGGCCACCAACATCCTTTAAAGGAAATATTTGAGAGAAAAAATGTTATTCAAATCGCAAAATTTAGATCCGCCACTGTAGTCATCAATTTTGAAAGTATCTGTAAGACATCATGAAACTAAAACACTTTTTTGTTTCTTCTGTAAGTCTGGGAGACTATTGAGAGCACCAAGTCAGAACTGCGAGGTCTAGCAGCAGCCAAGGGATTCACTGTGTTCATTGCCACCATAGACGCGCTCATTGCACTGGCCGCCGCCTTCATCAGCACAGCCTCCCGATACCCCGTCGGACCCCTTCACTGGGTAGCCGAGATGTTCGGCCAGGACCCGGAAACTACCCAATATGGACCGGGTGAGTCTATGACACATACCTGTCCCGACGCTACCACTTTAAGGATTCAGAATATCTTTGCACGAAGTACGCTGTAAGTTGAACACAAAGAGCGTTTCAAATTTCCTATCTCTTTATAGAAATATAGTATAATGAAAGACAAAAGAAAGTCACCATTCAAATGACAAAAAGATAAAAGTAAAAACAAAACGGTCCACTTTATTCATTGGAAATATGTAAATACATTGAAACGTTGATAGACATTTTATTAAAAGAAGATATAGTAAATAAAAAAGAAATTTATTTATTTGATATGGCAGAAATTCTAGAATTAGATAACCGCACCATTTATAAGAGGGTATACGTGCATGCAGTTATATCATAAGCTGCGCACGTGTTTACTGCCAGTCATGGTGAAACGGCACATTAAAAAATATTCATTATTACAACATGCATTCTTTTTTTTTTTGGTCGAGTTTATATTACTTTATGGCACACATTATACTTCATTTGAATGTCTTCTGAATAGTGAGCTACATCATTTTGCATTTAAATATACTTGGTCAATTACACTGACCTTTACGTTCTAAAGCTGAATACTAATATTTTAAACATGGAACAACGTATTGCACACAATACTACGTCACTCACTGTCTCTTCTTCACATAAATACAGAACAGTGCTCAGATCAGTATCATCAGCAAGAAACCAATGGAATGGGCCAGATCTAACAAACAATACTTCATACACTGATGTTTGGCGCGTTTTCGTGGAATTTGCCCGTGACATGGCTATGCCAGTGATTGTCCTTGCTGTAGTTAGCGTTTGTGGTCCAGCGTTAGAACGTCGAACTGAACCTGATGACAGTGTTTCAAAATCCATTGGAGCTACCTCACACTTGACTAAATGTCAAACTTACCAAATGCTTGACATCCAATAGCCGATGATTGATAAACGCATGCGCTCTAGTGGTGTCGTTAATAAACGTTCTGGCTGTACTATAATTCTTTCCAATCCAAACCGAACGACAATTATTTGCTATATTTCAAAACTGTTTCTCTGTACAAAGCAAATCTTTAAGAGTGCGGAGACATGAATCACTGTAGGAAACAGTGATGACACAAAGTGTTATCAAACATTAGCGTATCCTGCACGAACAATTCTATACCTCATAACCACAGACTTTTACCTGTTCGTGGTTGAATAAATTGCAAATCAGATGGTCCTAAGTATTATATGTGTTAATGTTTGGCAAAGGTTTCTGATTTTCTCGTAAATTCCCGTGGCCATCTCTTTGTCACGACAGCTTGATATATGGATAGATGTTTTGATAAGAACAACTGTTTTTTTTATATACTCTTACCGTAGCAAAGACCAGAGAACAGAATGTTTGGTACGAACACAGCATCAGTGAGCATTGCACATATACATCACCTGCCAGATAGTTTGTGCACGAATACATGAAATACAATGTATACCATAATTTTAAAACCCAACAAATATGAACAACACATCGATCTGAACAACACTTACAATTAATTGTATGTACGGGTAACATTTTAATTGGAAACTTTCTTTTGCCTTTGAGTATATGACTATTTCAACATAGCCTATGCATTTTAATGTAACCAATAGCTTTAGTCATAAAAATAACCCCATTAACAACCATGTTCATTTTAAATGATTTTAATGTATTTCCACATAGTAAAACAAATATTTTAGCAGGTTATTGAATACATTTATTACATTTACATATTTACATTTACCTTTACTTATGTACTTCTGACCATCACGATATGGGCAATTCCACAATATTACCAATCAGGACATTCACTATATGGCATAAATTTAACTGGAATCAAATAGATGGATAAATAATTTAAAAAAAAAAAAAAAAAAAATCAAATAATAATAATAAAAAAATAAACAGTGTACATTTTTTTTATCTCTATGATTTATGGACATGAAAAGGCAGTATTGTAAGTAAAACAAACTCATTAAACATATTTTTTGCTTTCTCTTTTCGGAGTAATGCAGTTTATGTCCCATCTGTCACAGTGACGGTTAAAAATTGCGGAATCGCCCTTATAACAGTGGTGAATGAACTAATCACGAATATGAAGCTATTGGTTCCTCAATTCATAGATTGTCCCTAACAAGAATGAAAATTAACAAACATCAAAGAAAACGAGAAATATTAAAACGTTTTAAGTTTTACGTATTACATTTGTATAATATTTGATATTCAAATTCCTTAATTCTTTTCTGCTTGTCTTTTTCTTTTAAATAGGCTGCCTTGACCCACCTACTGTGGTCGGTGTCAAACCGGAACCGCCCCTCTTTGATATCCCCCCGGTGCTGACGGCACGTGATGAACCCATATGACGAAGTTCCATTCCACTCAGTAACGACAACCGATGGCGAACTTGTTCAGAGTTATAGGCCTTAGACTACACCATGTACTAGGTTTTTCCAAATGATAAATGATGACATCAGTTTTGATATCTGATGAAAACTGGATCATTACTGTTGATAAAAAAAGTGAATAATTATTAGAAATGGTTAAAAGAAAATTGTAGTTTGAAGTGTATGTAAATCTTTAAAATAATACAAAAAGAAAAATGGAATTCTGCCTGATTGGATTATAGTTTGGGAGGAAAAATGAATACAGATAAACATTGGTATAGACTGTCTTGGGCGACAATAGTTTCCTAGAAGTTGGAGGCGAGGGGTGGGGGTGGGGTTGGGGGTGAGTGGAGTATCCGGGAGGAGGGATGGAGGCATGCCCCACTACTTTGTTTTTGAAAATCCAAGGTATTTGAAATGCCTTTACCGGCTAATACCTTTAAACTTTAATGGACCCCCTGTGTACTTCGGTATATTTGCGCTAAGACCACATAGCTGAGTGTTACATTGATATCATAAAGAGAAATACTGGACAAGATTATTATTTAGGCATTTTATTTCAGTTTTTCAAAGCAAAACGTGGATAATCATATAAGCATACACCACAGGCGCGGATGCAGAATTTTTGAAAGGCGGGTGGGAGTGGTGTTGGGGGGGTGGGGCGGCAATTGTGATGGGTGAATAGGACTGGGGAAAATTGGGTAACTTTCACGTCTTTCACGCGGAAAATATATATAAAAAGAAGAAAAACATTCTAGAAAAGTGGGTCCGGTGCCCCCTGAACCCTCTCTGGATCCGCTACTTCTCCTGTCCAAAACTTGTGGTGTAGGGGGATGTGTCTCCCCCGTACCTCCGGAAAGTTACGCCCGTGTTGAATGTAATCAAACTGTCAACAACATAATATTGTTAACGTTTGTCATTATAGTTGTAGAAAGCCACAATAGTAATGTTCTAGAGTATGAAAATTTGGAAGAGCCAATGCGTGTACATGAAAACATTATGCATATTAGAATTAACTATATTGGCGTTAAACATTTTCATACTTTTGTAAATGGATTTGTATCATAGTACAATCATTTCAATTTGTTTATCTTTATTGTGTTTATAAATTGTATTAAAGGCAAGGTATCTTTGTGTTTTTTTCCGTACGTACTTTTACTGTTTAGTGTATAATGTATTTAGAGGTGATACAAAACAACCCCAAAACAGGATTAGCAGAAAAACTTCATCGGACGTGTAAAAATAGATATTCAGAAATATACTGTCCAAAATAAGTTGGGGCATTCAAACATCACGCAAAATAATTGAAATAGTTGATACAAATAATAATAGTAGTGAGAAGCAAAAAGGGAAAAGTGATGATACGAAACGACATGGCAATGAAATGAGAAATATGGGCGAACCAGATATGAATATACAGCAAGGGTAGAACTTGTAAAATTCAAATTTATAAGTAATTCATTCATTAATAAAAGGTTCTCTAAACATGCATGGACTATCCGTAACGTACGCCAGAATAAACATCCAATAAAAAATTGAATGTATCCTGACCCAATTTTATAGTCGGCACTATATCTGCCAAACGTCTTGAACGTCTTTGACATTGTTTTATTATTTCCCACACATCTCCGATGATGTGAAGTTAAGCCTTGATGATGAGCATGATGATAATTATACATTGAATTTGAGATCTGTGTCACTTTTAATCCCATATTTATTCATATTTGAACTCAAATATCCCCTAACTTATTTTAAACAGTATAGTATAATGTTAATCGTAGAACAGTCCTAATAATATTACAGGCCCATAGGAACGACTTTGGGAGAGGAAGTGGGAGGGTGGGACACTGACGGATCAGATACAAATTCTATATCAGATTTTGGTTACAATGGTAAAATATGTGTAAAGAAAGGCTTACAAGTGGGGGTGGGGGGTACAGCTCCCCGGTTCCTACAAGCCTGTATTAACAAGTATCAGTGTAAAGCATGTTGTAATGTGCATACCTTGAACAGAAATGTTTTATTTATCTATTATTGTGTTAGTAATGCATGTCAACATTTTATAAAGCCATAATAAACAAAATTAGATTGTTTTGATATTAAATGCTTCAAAATAGAACAAGGTTGTTTTGTCGTTCTGTTGACATATCCAATTCTAATATGACATATTTTAAACACAATAATTACTATCATGTGCAAAGCATATCTCTATCTCTAGTCCCCCATTTTAATTTTAAGATTGAAAAAATATTTACTGGCCCGGGAGACTAGCTTCAGCAAGGATTTACTCGCACCCCCAGCGATTATTATTCGCCTCGGACGAGGGGGCGAGCTTTAATTTCCATCTCTGCTGTACCTGTTGGTGGTTTGAGATTCACATTAAGAACATTTGTTAACTGGAAAGCAACGATACAGTCTTTATAAAAAGAGACAAAGTAAACCTGTCATGCACTCTTTATATCTGTTTTGAGAACCACGGTAGTTAAAGAATCCTGGAGGAACTAATATTAAGTCGTTTTGCTGTTTTAACTTGTTAACATTCAAGTACACAGCAGTCCTGAGTATAAATACATACTGGTGCGTAGCCAGAGAGGGAAAAACGCCGAAGCAAACCTAGACGGCGAGAACTTGAACCATGTAGATAATAAATATGAGTATCATGGAAAAAATAAATCTGCCTCATGCTGGCTTCGCTAGAGGTATAGTCTGCACTCTTATTTATTTGACACAAATGACCTTTTAAAAATTATAAAAAATACAGTTAGACTTATTACATTTGAGGCATAATAATTTTAAGTAACAACTTAAATGTAGCATATTATTACCAGCAGACACATTTCTGCAAACATATATGTATGCCATGCTGACATAAGTTCGGGTGCGAAAAATGACCCTTATAAAACCTACTCCATTAATAAACAGGAGTTAATGATGTGAAAATATCTGAGTGAAGTATACAGTAACCTCTTCTTCTTCACCTTCAGAGTTCAGTTTCATTCCTCCGCCCTCTGACCATGTCTGCTTTCTCTGTGTTGTATAAAGGCGGCAATATTTTAATATGTCCGATCTCTCCTTACATTATAATACAAGGAGATAATGAACGTATTAAAATAATAATTATTATAAACATTACAAAATACAGTAAAATAAAGTTTCTTTTATTTAATGACGTTTTTTTTTTATCTTATCATCGGCTATTGGACATAAAACGTATGGTCATTCAGACATATTTCTTTTGAGGAAACCCGCAGCGGCTACATAAGCTACTCTTTTCGATAAGCAGCAAGGCGTCTTTTGTATTCACTTTCCCACATAGAGGACAACACATACCACGGTCTATGATGAATCACATTTCATCAACATGCATTTCACACCTGAATCATGATGTGCCAATAAAGCACGCAATAAATGGGTGTGGTGGGCTTACAACATATCTGTCAAGCGACAATACAACACGATTTATGTTCTGTTTGACAAAGATTCGAGACCTACACCCGACACAACGTTTTTCAAAGCTAGAGCGTACATTATATTCATTCCTTTTATAATTTTAACTCGAACCAGTTTTTATCTTTCTCGCTAGGCGAACCATTAATACTTTCTTTTTATTAAGTCACGAGATCCAAATAAAGATATTTTAATGGAGAACAAGGCGGGGCCTTTGAAACGTAGATGAAACAGACTGAGCTATATTTTATTGCTGGAAGCTACTGACGGTATAGGGCGGCCGGTTAAATAGACCAACTGATTCTGATTCAAGGATATGTCCTGGAAAGATGACCTAGTCAGATGAATATAACAAGACACTAGTTTAGATATTTTCCTTAGGTAAGTCCATAAACTGTTTTACAATTGCTTTTCAATATTACACGTTTAGAAATTAAAGGGACTAAACTTAGATTATTGATGCTATGTTGATATATGAAAACATTTGTCTTTCTAAACAAATGACAATTAGGCCTACACACGTGTTTTATAAAAGTTGGTATTTGTTTAAAACACATTTGTCATGACTAGATCAGTTTAGTGATAAATATATTCAGTTTTTTTTTGGTTTGTTTTTTGTTTAACGACACCTCTAGTGTACATTGATTTATTAATCTTCAGGCTATTGGAAGTCAAATATTTGGTAATTTTGATACGTAGTCAAGTGTGAGCCAGCCTCCAACGTGTTTTGAACCACTGTCCTGAGTTTGAGAGTCCGACGTTCTACTGCTGGACAACCGAGGATGAGTATATTCAGTTTACTTGCAAACAGCAGAGGGATGATCATGTAGTAAGTGAAATAAACTGGATGTAAGGAAACTCATTATAAAAGACACTGAGTCTCTTTTAATAGGAGGTACTATAAAATTATTTTTAAAGGTACCGTGTCGGTTTTATGAAGAGGTACTACACAATCATTATTAAATGCCGTGTAATTTTTATGAGGAGGTACTACAAAATCATTATTAAAGGCGCCGTGTCATTTTTATGAGGAGGTACTACAAAATCATTATTAAAGGCACCGCGTCAGTTTTATGAGAAGGTACTACAAAATCATTATTAAAGGCACCGTGTCAGTTTTATGAGGAGGTACTACAAAATCATTATTAAAGGCACCGTGTCAGTTTTATGAGAAGGTACTACAAAATCACTATTAAATGCACAAAGTCTATTTTATAAGGAGGTACTACAAGATCATTATTAAAGGCACTGGCTCTGTTTTATGAGGAGGTACTACAAAATTATGTTCAAAGGCTCCGAATCTTTTTTAAGAGAACTGCCACCAAATCAACGGCATAATCAAGACGTCACAGGCCCGAAATAAATGGTATTGAAAATTACAATTTTTGTAATACCCTAGTAAATATTACATCAAATTGGAAGAAATAACATGCACATACCATTAAATATATTAAGATTAATTGTGGCTTTGAGTGTATTTACTGTAGTGATTGACATTACCTTGACAAAGTGCCAAGATTTCGTGCTATGTTGAGCCTCACTGTTTGAAAAAAGAGCAGTTTTATCGCTTTAATGCTTATATAATATCTCTGACTCCGAGGTACGTAGGCTATATTACCTTAGTTGTTTAATGAAAAACATTATGAGCTCTTACATTCACCAGGACACCAATAAACACACTGCATACATGTTCGAACATATTCTAGACAAGTAATTGCAAGTAATGGTTATATCGGTATACTTTTATTAATAGAAAATTGGTTAGTGTCTAGATATATATGGTATGCTAAAAGGGTTATTAAAAAAATGCTGACTCAAATAAAATTGCGTTGTTTTTTTAAATTGTCACAAAAGAATATTGTTGGTTGGTTGTACATATTTGCTAGCTTATATTAAATTAAGGTTCGAGCCCCTGTCATTGACACACAACTCAGCGTCCTGCGCTGTCTGTCCAGGACAGAGGTTAGCGTTAGTAGGAGAGACGAAACCCGCTGCTGCCACACCAATGCGGCTAATCTTATCGATTAGCAGCAAGAGACCTTTTAAATGCACTATCCAACAGACAGGATAGTACATACAATTGCCTTCGATAAACTAGTTGTAGACCACTGGTCGGTGTAAGTGGTATATACCTACTCACTGAGCCTTGCGGAACACCCACTCTAGGTTGGAGCCAATACAGAGATTAAATAGTCCATGCCTCGACTGAGATTTGATCCCAGTAACTACCAGCCGAGAGTCCGATAGCTTAACCACCGCACTAACGGGGATAATAGAACATTGTTTTGGTGCAATATTTATGCATTTTATTATCCAATATCTATTAATTTGAATATGGGCTGCAACTCAATATTATATGAAAAGAAAAACGAAAGAAAAAAAATCCCAAAACAACTAAAAAAACAAATGTTTATTTAACGAAATAAAAGGAAATTGTAAAATCATCACAATTATAATCAGCTGATACGAATACCAGATGGAAAAGAAACCCGTTGTCACCGTAAAATATACTAAACCTTTTGATTAAGATTATTGCAACGTATGTGATGTGTACTCTCTCACCTGCAGAATAAAACATATAAACTTTTGTACAGATGCTCCAACACCTGTTCTTACGATTAACATTATCGCTGTACTTGTCGCCGATCTACATAGAACCGCAGGCGACACATTATTGATTTAAATCATTAATAAGGACAATTTATGAAAGAGGCAATAAAAAAAATAAAACGCTTTTAACTAAATCGATGAATGGTATGACCCAGTAATGCTATTGAATGAGTCCTCAGTTTGCATAAAAGCTATTTTTCAAACCTGTTTACCCTTCTGTAACACGTCTTGTATGTATATCCTCAACTTACAATGTAAGGTAAATCGACAGGTAAAATCACAGGTAAAATCATCACACTGAAAGCCTTCTGTTCAGGTTTATACTTATAGTACAAAAGCCTTAAGGCATGTACTTAGAGGTTAAACAGCCCACTTATTTATTAGTTAAGGAACTATTTTGCGATTTTATCATTTGATTAAATTAATAAATACAGGCAAACATTTCATAACGGGTACCATCTTAAAAGAACATTCATCAGTTTTAACACGATATAAATAGCAATCGCTCGTAAGTACTAGATTTGTGTATGCTTGTATATTAGTTTTGTTTCTAACCTTTCATTAATATCTTTTCCACCCATAAGTCGTCAGAACAATCTATTTGTTTAATCAATCACATTTGTATGCATGTTCCTGTAAATGTATTTTTATTATATAGATGTATGTATGTTTATACATGTATGTACCTATTCGTGTATGCATGCATATGTATATATTTTTATATGTATCTGCAAGTATTTATATTATTTTTGTGTTAAACACAATTATTATGCACACATTGTAAAGCAGAGATTTAAGGCTCCCCAACCTTGACTTTGCTTTTGTTTCTGGGGAGGGACAATAAAATTAAAAAAGAATTTTGTATGCACGAGTTCAAGCAGTAATTTCTTTCATATTGCTGTAAGTTTAAGAATTATACTGAGAGACCTTTCATGTGGTATCACCGAACCCAATATGTGATTTCTAGCATCCTTGTGGCAGTATAATCCATTGACATATTACATCCAGAGTGTTGAGGTTAAGGGGTTGATTAAACCTTTTTAAATCACATACTATTAGTAATGTTTATTACTGTACCACTGTACCAACCACACAAACTATGCATTTGTAAAAGAAACCCCATCTTAAACCTTTTAAAACATTTATAAATCTCTCTCTTCAAAATCCTAGCCCTCCCTTAGTTAATATTAATAAAATTTAAAAAACCCAGTATACAGTGCCGTTTAAATAGACTGACGCATCCTAAAAAAAGGTGATGACAGAAGTAAACAAATATTTTAAACTGAAGATTACTCAATCCTGTTGTAGGCAGAACCAACCCTTCATTGTGTAAACCCAACTAAAGAATTTCATTATTCCCATACAAAGTTGTTATCGGCTTCTATTCGTTTTACTGAATAGAATGTAAATACATTCTGTACTTTTATAGTTCCAGTTTACAATCACAACTGTTGTTTAACAACAAAAGAAAAGTTTGTTTTATTTAACGACGCCTCTAGAGCACATTGATTTTTATCTTATCATCGGCTATTGGACGTC
>JAULBS010124690.1:0-13871 GCA_032355785.1 Symmetromphalus regularis | reverse complement strand
TTTAAACCTGTTATGACCTCTGATGATCTATTTATGGACCCAATTTGCGTAGTACAAGATGAATTATATGAATGACACTAAAAACAACAGATGAAGTGGTCAGTGTATGGCATAGAATGATTTGCTATAATTTATGGTCTTGTCTACATTTCCTATCCCTCGATCATTGATTTTTTTACCATTTTTGAAATTAGACCATTTTCCGTTTGTCACTAAATCCTCCAATTCAAACATAGTTGAACATCCGTGAGTTGAATATACAAGTGGAAGTCTAAGAAGCATACAACAGGCTATTAACAGAAACTATTTCCCAATTCAATGCCACACTGGCCACTTATGATTTCCGGCGTCACATTTTAAGCAATCGCTAAAA
Source organism: Symmetromphalus regularis (assembly GCA_032355785.1). Taxonomy (NCBI): domain Eukaryota; kingdom Metazoa; phylum Mollusca; class Gastropoda; order Neomphalida; family Neomphalidae; genus Symmetromphalus; species Symmetromphalus regularis. The sequence continues at coordinate 13,498 of JAULBS010124690.1, read as the reverse complement.
TTGATGACATTTGACCTCTGTTGACCTCATTATTGATCTAATATGCATATGACAGAAAACAAAAAAATTAATGGGTCATTCACTTATCTGTGATCATTATATCTATAGTTATGGCCATTTCTGTTTCCCGGTCCCAAAAATGGCGTTACCTATATTTAATGCTATAACAAAGTTCAACATACCAGCAATGGTATTGAATCCCTATGTTTTCATTGTTAACATCTAAAAAAGTTAAATTTAGGTAAAATGCTATAAATTACATACAATTTTTGGGTAGGGAGTATAAGGTGAACCCACTCAGCCCACAGACTAAATAGGCTTGTCAAACCACACTTATCTAAAATCACATTGGAAAATAAACAAGTTAGGTCCAAATGTATGCCAAATCTGGGCAAAATTTGGCCACATTGATGAGATTAGTATTCTTTTGTCAAAATAGTTGTTTTTAGGAGTCAAAACCTTCATAGATATATAATGATAAAACCAAACTGACAATTTGAAAAAATATGATTTTGGCCAAAAAATTGCCAAAATGGCCATTTTGTCAGAAGTAGAACCAATAAGACTGCTATTTTTGGACACTGCACAACTTTTTCCATACAATAGGCTCGTCAAACCTCTTTTACATAAAACACGAAAATTTGGCCAAAATCTGACAATATTTGGCCACATTGATGATATTAGTATTCTTTTGTCAAAAATAGTTGTTTATAAGATTTAGAAGTTTCAGAAATATAAAATAATTAAACCAAACAGACAATTTGAACAAATCAGATTTTGGCCGTTTTTGGTCAAAAAATGGCCAAAATGGCAATTTTGTCTGAAGTAGGACCAATATAACTGCTTTTTTTGGACAGTACCACTTTTTCCATATTATAGGCTTGTCAAACCTCTCTTACTTAAATTCTGATTAACGGCCTCTATCTCTTGGAGTATATGCCAGTCTTTGTTACACAAATTGTGGAATACAGGCTGAAATGAGAACTGGCCAAATATGAGATTTGCTGAAATGGATCGATCCGACGATATATCGCACCTCAATGACTAAATTCGGAAGCATAAACACTGTACGCCATATAAACACTTATGTCAAAAGAACTGCTTGTATTTGAAATTATCAAAAAAGTAACGTTTTTGTTATTTCGACGATGTCATACATGTGACATGTTGTTGTGGTTGTCTTTCAAAAGTAATTCGCTACTATTTCTAATGTGTGTGTGTGGGTTTTTTTTTTTTTTTCTTTTTTTTCTTTTTTTTCTTGAGGATGGGGAGGGTTGTTTTGTTTTTAGGTCAAGTTGTAGGTTTTCTATTCTGTCCGCTTAATTATATATCATATTGGACCTTCATCTCTAGCATGAAGTGGCCATGCTAAAATGTATACATATTTTTAATTATTTATATGAAAGTTCAGAAAAACACTGAAAGAAACTTGCGGGATTTCACTTGAAGCCACACATTCAAGTGTTTTTGCACTATGATGTTATTATATGATACCCGATTCATTTTAACTTGCCTGCATTTTGTAATAAATAAATATGACATTTTACAATTACAGCTTTTTTCTTTGAAACATCCAAACCTGGCCACACTAATTGGGATGTGTACGGAAACGGATAAGATCAACGTACTGTGGGAGTATTGCTCGAAGGGGAGCCTGCAGGTAAAACGTTAAAATTAGATAATATTATTACAGGCAAGACGTGCATCTGATAAGTGCATTTTTTACATAATAGTCTTAAAAAGTATTCTTACGATGTAATATTCAATAATTTGAAACATGTTCTTCTGAACAAACTCAAGATTTTATTTTGTAAATGTTTACCTTTTTTTCTAAATAAATATGTTATTACAAGAGTTTACATTATAATAGTTTATTTTATATGTATTGAAAAATTATCTCTATATTATTTATGATCTATACTGTATATAGTTTACGATATGCTAGATAGCCTATTTACCTTTATTTGGAATAATGATTTTAATTTAAACATAGCTTGACCCTCAATAGCCGATGTTCATTTTTTGTGCTGGGAGGGAGGGGGGAGGGGTAGGTGGTCGTTAAACCAATATCCAGTCAATAAAAAATAGCTGTATTTTAGTATTGTGCGTATGATTTCATATCATTTCAACAAAGCAGGAAGTAAATAAAAAAATAAAATAAGCTAGTTTTTGAATATACATCTTAATAAGGATCAATAAAAAGCGTTCAGCAATCTTTCATTTGCTAGAATAAAATGTGAGAGTTCGGTGGGCAGACTAGAAGGAAACAGCAAACATTGAATTTTTTAATTTTTTTTATAAATATCTGTCGCTTTGTAGACTGTGTGGTGTAATGTTATTTAAAACAAAACCATGTTTTTTGTCAAAATCACTAACAGTATAAAATATAGGTGTATGCAATTTGTTTTAGGATCTGATAGAGAATTCAAAAAGGGTGAAGCTGGATGGTACATTTCAGTTTTCAATCGCTAATGACATATGCATTGTGAGTAATTTGTACATTTCCTCTCCCTCCATCATCTCTCTCTCTCTCTCTCTCTCTCTCTCTCTCTATTTATATCTCTCTATCTGTGTGTGACATATATATCTGTCTCTGTCTATCTGTGTGTGTCACACACAGATAGAGAGAGAGAGAGAGATGGAGATATACTGAAATACATATTGCATAAACAACTTAAAATATGATATTAATAGGATTTATTAACGTATCCATGGACAACATGGAGAAGATAGTCAATAGCCAGTACTTAGACGTTGGGTGTTTGGTGGATAACCAAAATAGGGTTCACGGGGGTAGGGCCATCATTATGGTAAATGGGGAATTGTGTGCTCGGGAAAGATCCCTGCCAAAAATAGGTACAATTGAGCAGTGGACGGATGCATTCATAATTTGTATGATTATATTCCTGGGGACACACCCGGATAGGACGCGCCAGCTGATTAAGTATATACACACAATCAGATTAGGTGCTTCTAGAATATCGGGTCAGGGGTGAAAAAAATATGACAAGCAGTTCAGGCTCAAAAAAGCAACTGATCCAGCTAGTTCATGGAGGGAGGTGGATACGGAGCTTTGGCTTCTGTTTATGTTGCCATCTCAGGATCTGGCAGCTACCCATTAAGGTAAGGCTAGTGGCGAAGGGAAATGCTACAATTTTAATTACAAGGAGTACTGTAATCGGGTGGGATGTATTTGTGCTCACAATTGCACTCAGTGTGGGGGCTATCATTCCCGGACGTGCTGCCAAACTGGCATGCAGACTACATCTGCATTTGGAACAAGGGAATTCAGTGTGTGGGGGAGGGGGGATTAATTTCGTGGGCCCGCCCATACCAGCAACTTCCGGGCTTATTCGGCAAGAGGGAATTATGGGAAAGGTAACCAACGTGGGGGATATTTGGGAGCTAGGTCATTCCCCAATTAAAGTGGACAAGTTATGGGAGTCTCTTAGTTTATACCCTTGACAAGATGTGGCATGGGAAATAGGATGGGGTTTTAGAACACCATATTTTTGTCCTATGTTCAAAACAATGAGTAGAAACCTGTTGACAGCTATTCTGCATGAGGATGATGGAGAAGAAAATAGTAAAGGAGATAGAGATGGGCAGGGTAGCAAGTCCTTTGGTGGAAATCTAAGAGTTTCTCCCATTGGAATTGTTCCTAAATTACCAGGAGCTGGGGGGTGGGTGGGTGGGTGGAGGCTCAATACACACTTGTCATACCCCCTGTCTAAAAGTGTAAATGATTTTCTTGATCCATAGGCATGTTCAGTCATATACACTTCTTTCGATAATGTTACTGAGATGCTTTCAAATTCTGGGGCAAATGCTAAATTGGCAAAAATGGATATTAAATCAGCTTTCCGCCTACTGCCAATATATCCAGGGGATTTTGACTTATTGAGGTTTCAATTCAAGGGCAGATTCTACATTGATAAATGCTTACCTATGGGGTGTTCTATTTCCTGTTCATTGTTTGAAAAGTTTTCTTCATTTTTGCACTGGATGGTAGTACAGGAAACAGGAAAAGCAACACTTGACCATTACCTAGATGATTTCAATTGTGCCTGCTTATCAGATGTGCAGGATTGTGAAATTGTGTATTGATAATAAGTGAAAAGTTGTTTTTAGAGGAGCAGCATACGAACTGGATTAATGTTTTTCAGGAATAAAAATAGTGCAATAAAATGTTTAATACGATTAATGAACATTACAAACACGGATTCTTTCTCACACGCTTGACTAAGATTGATGTGCGAGAAAGCTGCGTGATGCGGGTTGTGACGTACGACCCGAACAATAACAAAGTGAAAACAGTATTATCGCGTGTATCGGAAAGATTCATTTCAGTGGTGTTTATAGATTTGTTTGCTTTATTAGATGGCTTACCAACTATTTATGTTAGAGCCTGTATGTTTAGATAGTGATAGTAGATCGGACTTTGAGATTTCATCATCATCGGGCGGATATTGGAAGGAAACAGAGACTGGTGTTCGTGCGGCACTTGTAGGCCAATGGACACGGTTGCGTAACTTTGTTCAGAAGAAAAATTTTAAAGTTAGCGATTACACATTTCTGGTTTAATTTGGATTATTTTCATTTTTTTCAGCACGAACTGTAATACAAAATTAATAACATTTCCATTCATAGAAATGCGATTTCTCGCGAACAAAGACGTAATAACAATTAACTTTTTTCCGTTGAAAGAGCTGCTATTATACGGCCATTACGATTGTCGCACAATGCTTGTCCTGGTCTGACGTCATGCAGTACGACTATATTCTTACAAAAAGATGTTCCGTTTCTTGCTTTTATACACGGAAAACGCGTTTTTAAGTGGAATGACATTTTTGTTTAAAACATTTTTATACATTTTTAACTAATACATTGTAAATATATTAATCCATTTTATATGGAACATTGTACAGTATCCCTTTAATGTTAAGTCTGTTATTGTGTTCCCTTCAACAGAAGCTTGTAAACATGTTATTGCAGATAACATAGTATTGCATCTGTGGCATACATGTATTGATTGTACAGTCACTTTATGCAAATATAAATAACAAAAATTATATTTTATAAATTGAAAAACCAGGGATTAGCGTACCTTCATGGAGGACCAATAAAGTATCACGGCAATCTAAAAAGCACAAATTGCGTCATAGACAGCCATTTTGCATGCAAATTAACAGATTTCGGCATGGCGCCTATGAGGAATGGACAAGCCGAAGAAGAGGGACTCAAGGAGAGTGAATGGTATTCCAGTAGGTATACTTGGCATTTTTTATCAGTGCCATTTACTCCATCTTTGTTTGTGTCAAAAGGAGAACGACGAATTTGTTGTTCTATAAATAATAAAGCTGAAACCCATTTCAAAATATATTAATTCTTAAATTTACATCATTTGGAATACCATGTTATAAACAGTATACAAATATACATGTAGCGGTTGAATTACTATCAAATAAAACATACATGTCTTTCTTCATAGAGGAACTGGAATGATACATGGACGAGATAAACTTATATTTTTAGCCTGTTATCTATGAAGGTGCAGTAGGCTTAACGACTTTATCATTCTATCAAACTGACATTTATGCTTTAACATTTGATAGTAATTTCATAAAATATTTTGATTTTGCTTGCTTTGCGATGTAATTTAAAACATATTTTACAAGATATATTGTGATATCATGCCTTATTGTAGTTTTAATTTTGTGATTATCCTTTCGAAACATCCACTCTCGCTAGTCTTACTGTCATTATTACTTTTTCCTCTGTCTATCTCTTTGTTAAAATTAGAGTTATTCTGGATGGCTCCAGAGCTGCTACGATATCATCTCTTACAATTGCCATACACTTTAACCCAACCAGCTGATATATTTTCACTGGGCATCATCTTAAAGGAACTGCTCTGTCTGAACAGCCCATATGCAGGACAACACAATCTCACAGCCAAAGGTTTGTATAAATAACATCTTAACATTCTATATCCACAGTGTGCCATTGCCGTTATCACAGTCAATCCTTTCCTAACAATTGTATGATAGTAGTTGGATGGATATGTGGGTACGGAATAATAATTATTTTCTTTCTTTTTGGGTGTATAGGTTTTAATATAGCAATTCAAGTGAAAAAAAACATATAGCATGTTCAAAAACACTCTGTATTTATGAATAACTGTTACAATAGTGATGATCCTTATACTAATATTCGCAAAAGGTGCACTTACTCTGTCCCAAAAGAGGCATCAATTTTATATAAACCACACTTCTTATCCCTTTCGTGGTACTTCTGTGTATATGCTTGCTTGTTGTGGTTGCAGTTGATAATGGTTAATCTACTTTTTTTATGAAACTTTGTACTATTTAAACTGAGTTTTTAAAACAAACCTCCCAGCTTCACTCAAAGTCTGAGACTGTACTCTGAGGTGAAACATCTATTTCGTTAATGTCGCTGTTTGTAGAGATCGTGCAGTTCGTGGCCCGCCCTATCGACCGCGTAAAGCAGCTGATGCGACCCACCATACAAGACGTGCAGGACGACTACGCGTCTATTCGCAACACATTCAAGAGACTCATCTACAGCTGCTGGGATGAGGACCCCGATAAAAGGCCAAACATCAAGAAAGTTCAACACACCATCAAGCAGCTTAATCCATACAGGTAGTTCATTTCACGTGCCAACAAGTGGCATACGACTTGGATATCAAATGATTTGACATATTGTTTTGCATAAATGCCAATGATCTATTTAAATCAGTCTCATTGTAATTCTGATACACTTTCATTGTTCTCCATGTATGTCTGATTCAAACAACGCATTACGTTTTTTATCCATATGTATTAGTGTTTATTACCCATCTGGTGAAGATCTTGGTGTCAAGTAAAACATCGTACCCAAAACGATAAACTCTATTTTATTTTGTTAAAAGTGAATCCAGTATTTTGATTTATAACAGCATAACGAGGGACATATTTTTCATATGATTTCCCTTGTATGTCATAACTAAATCGTACGTCCTTCTGGCATTGTCGACTAACGATTGGCTGTAGTAAGAGTACATTGGCTGATACGACATTCCACAGAAATAACACAGTATGATGTCAGTTTCAAAATCCGCGGCAGCTAGCAGTATTGTGACTCCGTCACTTGACCCACATAACAGTACGCTTGACTGGTTCGTTGCAAATGAGGAGAACCACAACATTTACTGTTTCGTGGTTATAATTAATATTTACACATACTTTACTGCGCATTTGTTTGCTTTTTCAGTATAAACATGTTTTTCAATTTACAGCTGTTGATACATCTGTACTCTTTACTTATAGGCGTATAAATATGATGTCACTTTAGAACGGGTTATGATTTGGTTTTGAAGAAGTCAGTGAACAAAGATTAATCCACTGTAGTGACGTCATACTATTGTGTTAACTGTTGATTATTTCTACGGTAATAAACAGAATATTATATTAGTGTCAATGACAGACGATGTTTACGACACTCGTGACTTAATTATCACATTTCTCTCGCTCTTGCTCGGGAAATATAATTTAGGCACTCGTCTCGTAAACATAGTCTGTCATGGACACTCATACAATAGCCGATGATAAGATAAAAATCAATGTGCTCTAGAGGCGTCGTTAAATAAAACAAAATTTACTTTCTACATTTTATAGAGTTAACATTAATCTCACTGTTACCAGATTTAATTTATAAAGAACTTAAACTGAATAATAATGAATAAAATGTGTGAAAAGTTCATCAAAACAGAGTGTACAAAACAAGATCCCGTAGTAAACCGATTACATTACAATATTTTCAATCGTACGTCAATCAACAGGTAAAGACAGCATAGAAAGTTGGTTTCGTAAAAATGGAATCAAATGAAACATTAGTTAGTATCCTATACCTATCTATCTAGATCAGCCTCAGTAACGGATAACATGTTTATGATGATGGAGCGTTACTCTAACCGTCTGGAAGAGGTCGTGTCTGCCCTAGATGATGAGAAGAAAAAGACTGAAGATCTTCTGTACAAAATGCTCCCAAAGTGAGGTTTTGTTGTTATTTTTGTTATTATTAATACTACTACTAATAATAATATTATCATTATTATTAGTTATTATTATTATTATTATATTTATTATTATTATAAAATGCTTTTTCTACAAGAATAAGCATTTTATAATAATAATAAATATAATAATAATAATAATAACTAATAATAATGATAATATTATTATTAGTAGTATAAAACCGTATTTTTTCCCTGAATAATTTGTTGGTCTTACACGCCTGCCTCTCCCAGTATATGAACCACTGCGTAGACTGACACTCGCATATACTGTTTTCGTCAATAACCAACGTTTTGCTTTTGAGCAGCGTTATGTCATATTAAAAGATTTATATGTGTTTTTAATGTAATTGTTTTACATTTTATTGTTTATGCAGACTATTTTATTCTCTCATAACTCCATAGGGAGTGACTTAGTGCCTTTTACCATTGTATTATAGTTAGTGGTTTTTGTTTTATGTTTTGTATAGCTGAGGGAACAAATAAATAAATAATTTGTCTGTCTAGATAGATTGATTTCAGACCAATACGTTACATTTAATGTTTGACAATCTGAAACAAATTAAACAACAGAAGTCAACCAAAAGGGTTTAAGTCTGGATTTGGCAATTGCTGGTATCAGTAAATGCCCTAAATGAGCTTTATCTAGTGCACAAAGGGTGTGTGTAGGTTTTCGAAGCTGTCCAAAATTTATCTTGAAATCAAAAGATATTCCACATAAAATTTGAGTCTTGGTGAGAAAGAGTTATTTGCTACCTCAACTTATAACCTCTTGGTTCTGAAGCAGCGACAATATAATATATTAGAATTCCTATCAGCAAACCCATTTGGGCAACCTCTCATTGTGCTGTCCTATCTATGTGAAAGCGCATATAATCTATCCTTTGCTGTTAATCGGAAAGCATAACCTATATGGAGACTATGAGTCTGAAACACTATGTTTGACACCTAGTATCCCCTGAATAAATAATCCTTTCTTACAAAAAGCAAGAACAAAACATATGTTACACTCATACATACAACACTTATATTCATCCGTAATAATAACAGTGTATTTATTTATTTATTTATTTACAAAGGACAGTTGCTGATGAATTAATGTTGGGGAACCATGTGAAGGCGGAATACTACGATGCGGTGACGGTTTACTTCGCAGATATTGTTGGATTTACCAGTCTAGCCGCTAATAGCACGCCTATGCAGGTATGTATACCCAGGCCCAAACACATGTTAGCTTTTGTTTTGTTAACACTATAATGTTTGCCATTGTAACCGAGTTTGTATCCAATCCATCAGTGCATCTTCTTCCCCTCTCCCCTCCATCCCAAAGTTGTTCCTACTGGCCTGATATTGTAAACCATGTTTCAGCTATTTAAAAAAAAAAATTATACATTTAAATTTAAAATCGTCACTTATTTTCTTTCTGTTTATGAGAAGGAAAATAAAAGGAAAGCCGCATATATCATTTCCATAAGTTATAATAATTTAACACTATGTGAAGTAATGAAACATACAAATACAACCACAGCCTCAAATTAAAATAATTTTGCTAATAAGTGTTCCCGCAACTCCTTTTAACGTTGTTATGAGGACAGCCACTTTAGCGATTTTGAAATCAAAATACGTAATATGACCATCGGTAACCATGATAACAAACTGTTACGCTCATCATTTGCGGAAGGTACTTTTGTTCGAGGTAATATATAAGTTTATTATCCACATGGTATGTGTCATAACGATTTCACGTGCACATACGTGGTTTGCGGATGAAACATTGACCGCATTTGACGTCACCAGACAAAGGACTATTTATCTATAATTCCATTTTGTAAATACGCATTTTGTTATAAATACTTGGATTAGTCCAAATGACATCATGTGACTTTAAAAAAAAACGTTCATAGATGCATGAATCTCAATTTTGCACTATTTCGGACAATACCGAACTACGTTATGAATTATGTCAACAAAGGAATCACCAAAGAATTCACCAATATTCTATTTTTAAACATCAAACGATGACGTCAAAATTACAGACGTATTACCAATTTGTTTGGAGATTTTAATTTAGAAACTTTTTTTTTTATGAGCTTGATCCTGTTTAATCTCACACATATCGTAACTGTCGACACATTTGCCTACTTTCACAATTACAAAGCCAGTGAGTACAACAGAAACATGCGACATACCGGTTTTATCAATCCCTGGTAACATTGAACACACTTTGTCGATGCAAAATCTGTCATCACATAGAATTTTCACACTTAAAATTTGATAACTGTAATTTCAAAACCGTAATCGGAAATCCACCTTCAAAAAATGGCGCCCGTTCACAAATTTATAGTTAAATATTCATACACCAACCGCGTCACCACATGTACATTTTACTATACAAAAGATATCATTAATTTTTATGTATTTATATTATCGTTTACATACACTTAAATATCTATTAACGTCATTTGTTTATGTTAAATTATGAATGTGCCTGGCTGACATTGATATTTAATGCAATAATTGTGAAGAATCGGTATTTTTGTTCCATAAAGCTGTGTATGAATTTCGCATTAATGAAAGAGTAAATAGCTGGACAAAAGATTTCGATTTTTATTTGAAAAAAAACTTTATATTAATGACAAAGTTATACATTTGGAATTATAAGAATTGAGCTTGATAATGTTTGAGGTTCATGTAAGTTTGAATCGCAAAACAGCTTTACACGCTTTGATTTGAATGGCTCCGCGCTAACGCGCTACGCCATTCATACTGTGTGTAAAGCGGTTCATACTTCCATAAACCTTAAACATTATCAAGTTCAATTCTTAAATTTCATTCAACTCGCGATCATAATCCAAACTTGTAAACATTTTGCATGCGGTGTCACTTCTTTTTTAAATACATACTAACTCTGTCAAATTAAAAACATAAAGTAATAATAACATATATTTATTTTAATTAGTTTCGAACAAATAAATAAACAAAATTAAAATTAAATGCCTATACTAAATATGACGTCATTGTAATTTGTAAAAGGGCAAATGACGTCACTAAAACAAGGTTAAGTTCAACATAACGTCATCCATTAAATTATAGGATAGCATTTCTGTAAACTGTTACTCAGAAAGTTGAAAGATGAGAACATTTTGCACTTCCCATTCCTTCGGACCCGCCCCCCTCCCCTCCCTCTCCACAAGAATGTTATTTATTAAGTTGTACGGAGTAAAGCTGTAGTCCGTAGGCCTATTTATTTTTTTACTTTATTTGTTAAATGGATAATAAAGAAATTATTATACTAGCGTGTCTGTCGTACTGATTTTGCAGAAATGCTATTTTCATTTTATTTATTACATTTTATTATAAAATATCGATTGTTTTCTTTTATTTTTCATTATGAGATTATATGGAACTATTTGCTATGGGTGCAACATTACAACAGTGGTCTTTCGGCGACCTGTCAGCTGACCTTACATTATGTGGATCCTAGACAAGGCAATCGGTTTTGTTTCTTTCAAAAATGATTTTTGTTTATCGTATGGATAATAAAGAAATTATAACACACGCGCGAAAATCGCACGAAAATTATGAAACTCTTTTGTGAATTGTGTTATCCCCGTCGCTCTCGCTCAGGGCATAACAATTCACAAACTCATGTAAGAATCTCTATGTATGTGTTAACAGTGACATTTTCAGTGAATTACGGCATTGATAAATAGTCCAAGATCGATATAATTATGTATATATTTAATTATAACACATACCTAATTCAAACTAATAATACAGTGCCGAATGTCATAGCAATTAAATAGTTAATAATTCATACCACGTATCTGTATCGAAGACCTGTTTCTATACTTTGTGCTGTTGATGTGTTCCTCTTCATAAACTATTACTGTGTAGTCAGTTGGCCCAGGCTTAGGTACAGGAGGTAACCAGGATATGTTTACACTCGTAGCATTCAGAACAGAAACCGTCATATTGTTAGGTAGTCCAGGCACTGTCGTTCAGAATACAGTATAATGTATATATACAGCATACATATCAAGGTTTATCTATTGTCTTTTTTATATAAATATCAAACTCGAGATAGTCTTATTACAGAAATGTAACTAAATAACATTAGCCAAAATAAGTCTCCACTAAAATGTTCTAATTAGTATGGCTATCATCATCATCATCATCATCATCATTTTTATCATTATCATTGTTATTATTATTACTATCATCATCATTATCATTATTAGCATTTAAAATAATTAAAGAAGGTAAAAAACGAAACACTAAGTATATTAATTTGCCAATTTATAAAAAAAAAACAATCATGCAGGCGTCTTTATTTTTTTCATCTCTTATAAAACAATGCAGAAAATATATTACCTATTGTAAAACAATGCCATAAATATACTAGTAATTTTAAAACAATGCTGGAAATAATTACCTATTATAGATGTTGTTATTTCTCGTTTCAGTTCCTTACTGGTGAGGTTTCCTGTGTGTGTAACAATTGTCAAGTTGTATCTCGTACCTCCCTCTAGCCCTTCACATGTTAATTTCTTTGTAGCATTGACGGCTGTTTTATTACAAACTGTATAGTTTGATTTAGTTAACATAAGGTTGTAGTGGTCAACTTTTCCTACACGTATGAAGTAAATCGTGATGTCGGCTGTGGTTCTATTATGTTTTACAATTGTAATGTTTGGAGCACTTGGCACTGAAAATAAATATGGGAAATTATTATTATTATTAATATATCATATGTTTGTTTGATATGGATAATGGAATATATATAATGCATTTTCCTTTGGCTAGGATTTTAAGCAGCCATATGCGAGTAATTTTAGCTTTGTTATTACATTAATTTTATCATATGTATGGTGATTTGTGCTCCATCCCTGATAGCTCATATTGGTTTTCAGGTATCCAGTATCAAGGTGGATCAGGAAATAGTTGCTTCCCTAGCAATTCAAAAGCCAATATTTGAAACAAATCAGTGTTATCTTTCTAAAATGACCAATTTATATCGTTTTATTTCATTTCTTCATTAAAATACTACCAACTTGTAATAGGAATAGTTTACTAAAGATACCTGTCATTATGTTTAGTGGTGGTTTATGCTGGTAACTAAATTCATTTACACCATCAAATAAATGTATGTGAAGAATAAATTCGTATTCCTGTCCAGGATTAAGATTTGATATGGTTATTCTGTCCTCTGATGTAGACTTAGACCGGTTGTCTTTTGTTTTGTAGGTAATGCTGTAGTTGAGAATTGTGAAAGGTTGACAAAGTTCTGGAGGTTGCCACGATAAGTTGACTATCGTCTCTGTCTGATTCTTAAATGTAAAACTTTTTACATCCATGACGTTCTCTGTTAATAAATAAATAAAACGAATGAATGAATGAATATATATATATATATATATA
>JAULBS010124679.1:0-13871 GCA_032355785.1 Symmetromphalus regularis | reverse complement strand
AAAGACACTGAATTTTTAAGGACTATCCTGAGTTTGTATCCATTTTAAAAATAACAGGTTTGCGGTTCATATGTAGTAAAATATTGTTGGTTCTTAGGATTTGTTTCATATGTAACACATTATTAATTTAATACTTCCTGTAGCTTTTAAAGATTTGTATGTGGTAGGCCTACGTTTATTGAATACACTGTAGGCGCTATTCTAATGACTAATAGCGCCCCTATTCAGTCTTGCCCCCCCAATATTTAAACTGCTGTGTTGGAACTGGTTGGTCAATCTCAAATGTTAATAATTTGTATTGTTAATAAAATATTGTTTAAAAAAAACTATTGTATCGTTCTTTTAACACTTTAAAGTTTCAACAGATTTGTTACTAGTTTTAATATATTTACAAAATTATGATGTTGATAAGAAAAAACAAACATTTCCTGTGCACTTTTAAATTTCGTCACCCTCATAAGTTAAGTGCCCAAGCCATTTTTTTGGCCAGTTTGTGATTTTCAGCCTAACTCACTTCTTATTAGGGGCGACTATTGAGTCCTTTCCAACTATTGCGATAGTAGTCTGAAGGGATACTTAAAATGCCAGAACATTCCTAATTTATTATTCTAATTTGTTTCAGGAGGGATTTTCCCCCCAGTTTTAATTGAACTGTGCTTGTTCTCATTTTGTGCAATATTATTAATTTGAGGATTTAACAAAATCTTATTTTATCTGTGAAACTGTAGGATGATAAACAATTTTCTGACAAATTGAATGAAAAATACTAAAATAAATAATCAAGCTATTTATTTTGTCAGTTTGGTTAAGATCCAGTATCCAGCATAAAATTGTAGTTTTGTTCACATATTTTTATTTAAGTAAACTTTAGTTCTGTTTGTACATGTGTAATATTTTAACTAAATACTTTTGGGGGTGGAGGGGTTTGGGAGGGTAAGGGTTAATTCCCGTTCCAACATTTTCTAATTATTTCTGCATTTGAGTAAATATTTAATATGGTCAACTGGTTGAACTGTTCTAAATCATCAGTTCAAACACTGATGGATTAAAGGGCTGTATTTTGAAAACATGGTCTTGTCAAAATGCTTTGAAGGTGCTACATAGCAGCATAAACACAGTTTCTTGAGTTTTAGTTCAAGACACACAAAGCAAATATTCCAAGCAAAATACTCTTTATGTTTCAACTAGAAATAAAACAAATATTTTTAAAGGGAGGACAAAGTCATTTATCTGACTGCTTTAAGTTTCTTAAACTATCGATTGTGATGGAAACTATCATGATAACTATCGCCATTTTAATTTCCTATCGATTTACTGCTATCGAGTCTTTAACAATTGCGATCAATCGATAGTTCGATCTATCATTACATCCCTACTTCTTATTAACAGTTGCTATAAGCTGTAAAAATGCCCAAGCCATTGTGCACTTCCTAACCCACTTGATGATAATTATTATAATGGTTAATAAATAGTCATTGATGGGTAATTGCAGCATTTTCCCTATTATCTCAAAACTTCAAAACAGTACTTAGGCACTTCGGTTATGAGTTATCCCACCTCCCTGCCCTCTTTGGATATGCTTTGTAAATGTTTAATACATATACAAATATATATAAATATTACATGTCTACAAAATGTTTAATATTATCACAAGATAACACAGGAAGAATTATTTGTCTGTTTTTCTGGAGGAACCACACCAGTTTGTGAAATTCGTCCAAGAAATGTATTTTCTCTTTGTTTTGTCCATTTCTCCAGAGGCTTGTTCCATTCTGATGGAGGTGAGGTTCTGTACTCCCAAATGTCATTTCCCATAGCCCCCGCCAATCTTTCTTTCTTCCGCATCCTTTCATGTACAAGAATCTTCTCCTAATTTCAACAAAACAACAAAATTTAATTATTTTATATTTTATATCATCTACAGCAATTTTTTTTTTATTAATGCATCACAAGGATGAGTTAACTTATTTGTTAAATGTAAAGGAAATAAAATATTTATTTAAAGATATACAAGTCAGGAGTCGAAATTAGTTGAAATTTCTGCTAAACCTTTGTGATGTAATCAGTTTTAAAGCTATTTAAATATGAAGGTCATTGATATAAATAAATTTTTAACTATAACAATGTACATATGAATGCAAAATAGCTGCTGGTCAGGTGGCTAGCATAGAAAATGATCTACTGGCCTGAAATAATGTTATTTGGTCAGAACTGGACATTATGGTAATATTTCAACCCTTACAATTTTCTGCTTCAATCATTCTGTTCTGGATTTCAAACAGTTCTATGACAAATACCCCCTGGTCATATATCCCCCAGATGATAACACACAAATAGGTTTTCATTGTGGGAAATAAATACTTTAAAGTGAAATAAATTTTTAAAATCATAATTTTTTATGTCTATTTTTTTATTTGACAATACAAATATTTCAATATATATATATATATATATATATATATATATATACACATACACATGTATACATTTTAAAAATATAGTTTATTGCCATAAACTGCAACTTTGCAGTCTAAAGTTAACATACATATATTTAAAATACATACATACATATATTACACCAGTATAAAATACATATATACATTAAAGAAAGACAATTCAGAATTCCTTTTAAAGAAAAAACGACTGTCACATAGGCTACTTATTTTTCATCCGTAAGTAGTGTTTTATTTACACAAAAAAAATGCTTATCTAAAGACTCTTCAGAACATTGTTTGTTTTCCGAGGAAATCTGCCACTACCACACAAGCTACTCTTCCTGAATAATTTTCTTTGTACTTATTTTCCTGTTTATATCCAATTAAGGTTCAAGCATGCTATCCTGAGTACACATCTCGGCTTCCTGTGCTGTCTGTTCAAGACAAAGATTAGTGTTAGAAGGAGAGACTAATGCAGCTACTCTTTACCAATAAGCAGCAAGGGATCTTTTATATGCTCTATCCCACAGACAGAATAGCACAAACCACAGCCTTTGATAACCCAGTTGTTGACCATTGGTTGATGTAAGTGGTATAATATAAACCTACCAAATGAGTCTTGCAGAGCATTCAGTCTCGGTTAGAGCAGAGACTGAGATTAAAAATCCCATACCTTAACTGAGATTTGATCCTAATGCCCACTAGTCATAAGTCCGATAGTGTAACCAGTTACACCAACAGTGCCCTTTCTGAATAATAGCAAGGGATCTTTTATATACTCTTTCCCTTAGACAGGATACCACAGCACATACCATGGCCTTTTGTTATACCAGCAGTGGACCACTGGCTGGAACAAGAAATAGCCTTATGGGTCCACTGAAGGAGATAGATCCAACAACCCAATAAACCTCAGGTGGACACTATCTCTTTGCTTTACTGTTTTAAACAAAGTTACCTACAGCCTTTGATATATACCAGTAATGGGGTAAAATATGGAATGGGAAAAGCCATAGTGGTTCTTCTTGTGGTGATTGTACTGACAACCTGTCACCTCTCAAGCAGAAACTAACAAAAGGAAAGGATTGGTTGTTTAGTGACACCCTAGCTCATTGTTTATTCAGTGGTTGGTAGGTGTCAGGAATATGGTGTTTTGTAACTCATGGTCTTTACATGAATCCTGCTACCACCACATAGGCTACTCTTTCCCATTAGCAGCAAGGGATCTTTTTATATAAACAGAGTAAACTAGTTGTGGACCAATCACTCTGAGTTTTTTTTATTAAAACTTCCTTGCCTCGACTGAGATTTGATCACATTACCTACCAGCCATGAGTTCAACGGGTTAACCACTGTGCCACCGGGGCCAGTAGAAGCTCTAACACTGTACTAAATCAGTAACAAGACTGATTTGAAACATTTGGTGAGAAACATTTGAGACAGAAGTTGTTTGTTGTAATTTTGTCACCAACCCACTTACAGCAACCTCTGGAGAGTTTGTATCTGTGAATTTCACACAGTTGTCGAGGTCAGACTTCCAAATACTGCAGTCTTCTAAACTCCCATAGATGTAATAGTGATGGAATCTGCCACGTATGCCTGCAATAAAGCCATATCAAAGTCATGCTTCAGTCACAATGCTCATGATTGATGAAACAAAAGAAACAATTCCTTGACAACACCTTATCACATTCAACGGCTATTAGCTGACAAATATGGTAATTCATGGTCTTGAGAAGAAACTCCCTACCACCACATAGGCTACTCTTTCTGATTAGCAGCAAGTGATTTTATTTCCCACAGATAGGACAACACAAACCACAACCATTGTTACATATGAGTGGAATGGGTCGGCAGAAGGGGATTTGTTGAAATTTTAATACTATTATTTATAAATTCATGTCTGACAGTGTACAAATTTAAAAACGTTAATAAGTATTTATCCTTACTCTTGCAATCAATATATTCTTCTCTGTAAAATTCACAGGGTCTAATCTGAAAATAAAATATAATCTAAAATTATAACTATGTATACCTAACCTATTATGGATTTGGGTACTGTATATATATATATATAGATACATCATAAAAAGAAAAGTAAATTTGTTTTATTTAACGACGCCTCTAGAGCACCTTGATTTTTATCTTAATATTTTTATCAAAGGCTATTGGACTTCAAACATATGGTCATTCTGACATTTCCATAGAGGTAACCTGCTGCCACCACATAGGCTACTCTTTCTGATAAGCAGCAAGGGGTCTTTTATATGCTCATTCTCACAGACAGGACTGCACATACCATGGTCTTTGATGAACTATTTGTGGACCACTGGTTGGAATGGAAAACAACCCAAACTGCAAATGGGTCTAATGAGAAGAATCAATCAGATGACAGACCGCTTCATATGCAGACACGCTTCCATATATATACAATGTATGTGATTACAAGTGTGTGTGTACATTTAAAGATTCACCGTTTTTTTTCCTCATCATCTTTTCCATTTGTCTGTTTTGTAATCATATTAGCGCTTTCTATGCAGTTGCCCTCCCCCCCTCCATATGGGTATATGGGATGCTGCTGCTGTATGGTGTCATGATATTGATTATTTTGTGTTCTTCTTAATTATTTCATAATTAATTTATAATTAAAATTATAATTATAGATGGAATTCACCATACTTAAAGTTAAATAAGCAAGATGGCAGAATAATTTGTCAGTTTGTAATATGAGTGGATAATACAATATATCCTGGTGTAATCAGTTTCCAGTGATCAAAAGATCAGTCTATAAAAACTTCTGCACACCTGCAATTAATGTAACTGAATATTATTTTATCTTGGTTATGTTACTATTAAAATCAACCAACAAATCTTTCATGGTTTAAATGTTTATATATATTTTAAAAATGAAATCGCTACCTGGTCAGATGTTGACATTTTGTGAATTTCTCTCCGGAGTCAGTCTATTTTTAGAAAGTTTTACAGTCTAATTGTCGTACCGTAAAAAATATGGAGAACCATGTGGGTCATAAATCCATGATAAAAAACAGAACCAGGTGAATATGAAATCGTAAATAAAGTAATATACGAACATATAATTATTAACTGTTTTTCACTAGCACACTTGATCTATTCTTCAAGACAGTGTGGACACAAAAATATTATGTGACATCATATAAGCCTTTGCTCAAAACTCAAAATTAAAGACGCACCCACTGGTTTAAATTAATTTTTGTATTACTTTTACTTTTTTCAGTTTTTTATATTTTTAAATTACCTTATTCTTTAAACCATGTTCTTACAAACACCTTCATGATTTTTTTGTTTTGTTTTACTGATGGACAAAATGGGCTTCCCATACATTTTTTTTCTTCAAGCGAGTAATGAATGTCACGTGACTTTCTAAACTTGGGCAGACGACACGTTTGTGAGCTCAGTGACAATTGCTGCTTATTTTGGTATGTTTTGATGTTGCACGCTATTTAATGTGAATCTACAATGCCAAATGAGTGTTGTGTATCACTCAACCTTTTAAAAAGTTTTTTTTTAATGTTTTTTTCTTTTAATTTTGTCTTCTGAAAGTGAAGATTTGTATTTTTGTAACACAATCATTCCGATAGCAAGGTTCACTTATGCGCAGATTCGTTGTAAACAAACCGTACAAAAATAGACCGACTCCAGATTTATTCCAGAAACTGATTATAACTTATATAAGCGATATATAATTTAAAACCAGTGAAAAAAATTTAAAAATGTCCAAATGATAAAAAAAATTAAAAATAAAATGAATATAAAACATGAAACAAGAGTTTTGGTACTACAAGCGTGTTTTGGGTACGAAATCTGGAATGACAATTATCGGAGTTATCTCCCATTATTTGTCATTGACAACTAACATACCGACAAAGTACTTTCAAGTGCAACAGAAATAGATAATCATTCAACAGAATATATAACTGTAATTTAATATCTTAATGGTTGTGATAATTACCATCCAAAAATCTTCAGCTAACTTGTCTTTAGTGTTATTCACTTTCTGCCCATTGGAGGCAGCCATTTTTTCCTACACTAAATTATTATAAAATCCAACTCCAAATATACAGTGGAAAAACAAACACTTTTAATTCTCGCAATTTGTGCAATTTTACGGCTACGTGCCAGGTACAAACCTCACAATTTAATACTGAAAGGGCGTCAGATGTTAGTTATGGTAATGGGTGGGGGTGGTGGTTTGGGATATTGCTGCACAAAATATTTACATGATGCGGTTATTTATTTATTTTTATTTCTATTTTACTTTTAAAGTTTTCGTTTCGTTACCCTTCCCTATTAATGTTACGTTTTGTTTTTGTTAAACTATTTTGAATATACTGAAAGGATGTGTAGGCTACCTGTATTTTTATATGCATACACGTGTTTGTCAAATAATCATTTTATTATAATGTTATGAATCTAAGCGTTGAATCTGAGACTTTTTCCATTACTTGTCAGTGCAATGTTATGTGGAGACCCTTCAATACGAGTAAAATTTTGGCCATTTTATATACTGAGGATTTTAATTTTCCGAATTCTAATTTTGAATTTGTCATTAAACGTAAAGGGGAGTAACTGGGGACATTATTTACATAGCGTTTATAATACAAACTTGTGTTTTAATGAATTCTGTGCAGTCAAAAACATCTAAATTTTACGTTTGTGAATGTTTTTATACTAAAAATATTTTTCTTAAAAAATATCGTTTGCATGTTGTTTACAAATCAAAAGATCAGTTTATTTCCGAATACAGGCAGGTAGGCTATTATTTATATTTTTCAAAATGTCCACCTCTAAATAAAAAGCACTAACCTCAAAGTCAAAGCAAAAACAATGCACACTTTTAACAATAATAATAAAATAGAGCAGTCGTTGGCTATTGAAAGTTATTTTGGAGAATATAATTTTTTATATGAGTGTGGCTGTGTTTGTGTTGTTTATTACTAAAAGATCTTTAAAGATGTTAAATTATTGACCATCCTATAATACGCCGGTGAAAACAACCGAATATTGATTTTTATTATTTTATTATCACTATTATTTTATTATATAAATTTATTAAAAACATTATTATTATTATTATTTTAATGTTTCAGTCTTTAAAAGAAAGGGGATGCGATTCAGAAGAAAAGTTGCAGAGTGTGTTGACAGAGGTACACCTACTGGTATTTTATTAGTATTGACATAGACCCTGCTGACTATTTAAGTGATAGTTTTACGTGATAGATCCTATATAGTTTCAAGGAAGTCATCCTTGTCCATGGTTGAACGACATTTCGAATTAAACACGTCTTCACAAGCCAAGACAAATTATTTTATAAAAAAAATATATCTATACTTCATATCATGACTTACCTTCAGACATCAAGGGAAAAATTACCCCTCTTTATCCCCTCACTCACATACACACTTACAGACACACATGCACACACACACACACATGTAAATACATGTATACACACGTGTACATACATATATACACACACAAACACATTTTACTATCATTCCTTTTTTTTTTTTTATCAGATTGAAAGAGAAATTGAACGACGACGACATTTAGGTGAGCAGTACTTGCAGCGCAGAGATGTCATTTCATCAACATACCAGCCACTCCACCCAGAAACATACCATTTGAATGTGAGCATTTTAAATTAAATATTCTCTACTATTACTAAAATAAGGCCACTCCACCTAGAAACATACCACTTGAATGTGAGCATTTTAAATTGAATATTCTCTACTATTACTAAAATAAGGCCACTCCACCCAGAAACATACCACTTGAATGTGAGCATTTTAAATTGAATATTCTGTACAATTACTAAAATAAGGCCAGCCCACACGGAAACATACCACTTGAATATGAGCATTTTAAATTGAATATTCTGTACTATTACTAAAATAAGGTATGGTTTTTCTTTTAATTTTTTTCTTCTATTTTTTCCTTTTCTTGTTTTTTTTTAACATAAACACAAAGAGATGAAATAGAAAGACGAAAAAGAGACGAGAGGAGAAACAGATAGAGCAGACGGGAGAAGAAACAGAGAGAGAAAAAAAATAGACAAAAGCATAGATTTTAAACATTAAAAGTGTATTTTATTAATCTTATTCATCTAATGCAGTACAGGGATAGAAACTAACGCTCGCCCCCTCGCCTGAAGTGAGTAAAAATAGCTGTGGGCGAGTAAATGCTTACTGATGCTAGTTCCCCGGGCTAGTAGATATTTTTCCAATCTTAAAATTAAAATGGATGGGGGGGGGACTAGTGATTTTTCATGGGGACAAGAAACTTTTTAAGGCTATTAGTCCCCCGATGCAAGTGAAAATAATTTCTTAATTTCTACCCCTGCAGTA
Source organism: Symmetromphalus regularis (assembly GCA_032355785.1). Taxonomy (NCBI): domain Eukaryota; kingdom Metazoa; phylum Mollusca; class Gastropoda; order Neomphalida; family Neomphalidae; genus Symmetromphalus; species Symmetromphalus regularis. Next base: position 5,052 of record JAULBS010124679.1, on the reverse strand, counting down.
CATAAACATTGGATTAGTGAGATTTTCTTTCATAACCAGAATTTTATTTTGGGTTGGCCAACAGATTTTGTTTTGTGGGGACATTAGTAGTCCAATTGCAAAAGAGAAAAATACCTCTGACTGGGCGAGCCATTGTCCCCACCACCCTTGTTTACTCTCCACCCTTCACTAGCTGTGAACCTGTGTGTTGCATGCAGAAGTGTGTGCATGTTGGCCTCAAGCTATGCATTTGCAGGCGCAGATGAAGGATTTCTGAAAGGGGGTGTCCATATGTGATGAGTGAATAGGACTGAGGAAAAAAATGTTAATTTTCATGTCCTTCCACTTGGAAAAAGGTATAAAAAAAAGAAGAAGAAAAGAAAATGGTGTCTGGACCCCCTGGATCCACCACTGATCTGTGTGTTTGTAATGAACCTGTGTGTGTTAAGATTTGACTGGTTACCATCGTCTTCTATCACATAACATTTATCTAACGTTACCTACAAAAACCTGTTTTCCAAGCGACCATGATCCCTCCTGAACATACCATAGTTTTCAAGGCCATCAATTCATACTGTCATCAGCAGTTGCTAATTTTGTGATTTATTTTTGACTTATTCCATTCATAAAGACAAGCAAATTTTTATCTTGAGAATATACAAATGTATAAATGAAATTCTTATCATTGACAGGAAGATTTCTTTGTACCAGAGTTTCTGGACTTAGTAAAATACTGCAAGACAGATGGCGCCACGCTGGAGGGAGTGCTGGCCTTGGTGGACACACAGCCACGTAACACTGGTTTGATTTAATTACTCACATATTTATTAACTTTTAAATCATGCATCATCTTTGAATACCTATGTCAAGATGATCTTTATATTATTTTTTATTTATTTATTATTATTTGTTTTATGGCTATTATCTCAGTAAACCAGAAGTGTTGACAAAGTGTTTTCCATGTTTACAGGTTTTCGCAGTGGCATGCCAAAGGGGGAAGAGGGGGTGACGGCCTCGAGCATCCATTTCAGGGGCATTCAATCAAAGAGTGAAATTAAAATTAGGCCCTATACTTGAGTCTTGGGGGCATACAATCAAAGAGTTGGCCTCGGGCATCACCAAACCTCTTTACAAAACTGGGTTGTCGAAAAATTTATAGAATTTGTTATTCAAGTGGCTGTCTTCGGGCAAATTTGTCTGTTGCTATTCTTCCAGATGTGGATAGATTTTAGAATATACTACAGCAATTTGTCCTTCCACCCCAAATTATATATTATCTATTTTCAAGACCTATCTATTTATAGTTATTTCTTTAGACTATAGTGTTTTGTGCGAAAACAAGATTATGATTTGCTGTTTTTAGAGCTGGACGATATTGAAATTTTGAAGTTCGGTATTGGTATTTGTGGGGTGATTTACCTCGGTATCAGTATGGTATTCAGTATTGATATAGTACTGATACTATACGTATACCCATATCAAGCAGTATTTTATGTATACCTACCTGTAAATGAATGCCCAAGTTAGAACCTTTTCAGTCAGTTCTTTGAAAGTAGTGTGCTCTTCTTCTTATCAGCCATTTGGAGATTTGGTCTTTTGAGATTTGATCAGTACGATAAATTGGTATTGACAATATACCGATATTGAACAATATATACAGAATACCGCCCAGCTCTAGCTTTTTTCTGTCTAGATGATTGATGGTGATCATTCCTTGGAGTCCAGTCACGTGAATTTTTATGCCGACTAAATAATTATGTGACGTTACTAAATACACTGAGATTCAATTTATTTTAATGTCTGTCTGTTTGAAAGTACCTATAAAAGACCCCTTGCTGCTTATGGTAAACAGTAGCCTATGTGGTGGCAGCAGGTTTCCTCTAAATAAATATGTCAGAATGACCATACGATTGATGTCCAATAGCCGATGATAAGATAAAAATCAATGTGCTCTAGAGGCGTCATTAAATAAAATAAACATTACATTTTTTTTTATTGTAATGTCATTTGAATGTGGTTCACTTGTTAATAATGTTATATTTGGTAATTTCAGTGGATAGGATTTATTCATTCCCTGTTTTCAAACACGAATTCTGCTCTTCCCTGACTAGAGAGTTGGAACACTTTGAAGCCAGTGACTGCCCACGTGGTCGCCCCAACACCATGAACAACTATGGGGTATGTTTGCCTTTCTCAGACATCATCATGATCATCATCCTTGTCCTAGTCATCGTCATCATTGCAGTAATTATCATCATCAACATTGTCCTCCCTGAGGCAGAGCCAGAGAGGGAAAAACACTGAGGAAAACCCAGATGCTGGGAGATTGAACCATGTGGATAATAAATATCAGTATCTTGGGTGGGGGGAATCTGCGGAAATTCCAGATAAGGCAAGCACCTTGTCTGCCTCATGTTCATTGTTGGCTAAGCTAGAGCATCCTAATCATTACCATCATTATTAATGATCGTCGTCGTCATTATCATTGTAGTCATCATCAACATCATCGTCATTATACATTTAGATACCTAGCTGACATTTGGATTGTTTTATCACTGAATATTTTTTATTTAATTTATTTGATACAATAATTTGGACAAAACAGTTCATGTTTTTATTTTTCATTTAATGTGTTATGATTTTATTCATACCTATATAATATTCATATCACTGGTTAAAACGACACACACAATATGTGTTTTTCATGAGAGACATCTGTTTTAATTTACTGTTTTATTTAATAGTTATTATTTTACCAATTTAACAATGGTTGGTATTATTTTAGCAAAATTATTTTTTTCAGATACTTTTAAACGAACTTGGATTTGACGAAGACTTTCTGAATCCTTTTCGACTGAACTACCTGACTCCGATATGTGCCATTTTGTTTCCTGACTGGGGTGGACAGTGTCTGGATTCTCATAAAGCATTCATTGTGACTTACAAGATGGGCGAGGATCTCGATCTGTGTTATCACTATGACAACTCCGAGGTCACGCTGAACGTCGCTCTGAATTCAGACTTCACAGGCGGATCTCTCTATTTTGGAAGCATGAGAACTGAACCCCAATCAAGTTATTCAAAGTATGACCATAAACCGTCTGTGGGAATCATCCACAGAGGGCAGCACCGGCATGGTGCGATGGCAATCGAGTCTGGTGAGAGATACAATCTGATAATGTGGATGAGGTCTTCTGAAGTTCGTAACCAGCTCTGTCCTATGTGTGATGAACGTCCAGAACTAGTGGAAGCAGTTGGGTTCGGTGATGGCTTCACAAAGGGAGACAATTCTGTTGATGTTTGCGTTGCTCTTTAATTATCGCTAACATTGTACTGAAATAGAACTGGAATACCGTTGGTTATAGAAGGAGGGTTAATGATACAGTAAACATCGTATGTTACGAACCTCAGTATTTGTTACTGACATGGGTATAACCACAGAATGTTGAAGTAAGCCTCCATTCTACATGATTCCATCACCTGAACAACTTTTAAGGACAGTGAACAGACCTTATATTACATATAAATTATTAGGTTTTACTTTAAAATTATGGCAAAAATTCATTTCATTCCCATTACTTTTATTAAATAACCTGAATGTTTGTTTTTAAATTTCAGTTATATATATCTAAAATAAATTAATTTTATTATGCACTGTTGTGTAGATTACATCTGTTTTCATTGTCCTATTAAACAAACTTGTTATAAAATTTATTATTTTCCTTCTGTGTTCAGTTTTATTATGGCCGCTATAACCATATGTTGCAATGAACTTTGCCATGTTCCAGAGGTCACAGGCAGGTTCCCAAAGTTTGATGCTGAGGGGTATTTTTTCAGTTTAGATCTTTTGCCTTATTTCTTCCAGATGTTGACAGATTTCAAGACTGTGTTCTGGTGTTTGCTTTTCTGCACAAATTCACACTGAGGTGTATGCAAAAACTTAAAGATATATAATATAAGCTTTACCTCATCTTTGAGGCAAAGCCCATGGTCTTTTGAAAACACTAAAATCATTATTTAACACATTTAAAATGATTCTTTACTTCCATAAAAATTTGTATCCCCTCCCAAAAATATAAATAATAATAATATTTAAAACAAAAAAAACTATTTAAGGCCACTTTTTCAAAAAATCTTCTGTTGTGCTAATGGAGGCCAACATTTTCAATAAAATGCCCCTCATTATGTATAGCATTTTTTATCTTTAAAAATATTTATTTTGTAATATTTAGCTGAACAATGAATTATTGATTAGCAATGTACATGTAATTGTAAATTATTAAAATGGTCAAATTACATTATGTGTTGTTTTTTCTACTGACAAACTATTGAGAACATTTAAAAATATACTGTCCTCCAGTTCAGAAGTGTATCAGGTCCGGCACAGCTGTTTAAATATTGAGGAGGGAGGAGCAAGATAGAATAAATAACGGCGCCATCAGTCATTTGAAGGGCACCTACAACGTACTCAATAAATGTAAAACACGCAAATTTTAGGGTGTCTATTGTCCCCAAAAAGGGCGCCGCAGATTATTGTGCCGGCCCTATGTATTGGTCTGGGTGTTTGAGACCATGTGTATACAAGATGATTAAATCAATCACTATAAAGTGAGTATAAAAAGTACTATAAAGGAAGATGTTATAATGTCTCAGAAAGGGCCAGGAGTTGGGAAAATTACGGAAGCCGAGTGGGTGGGTTGGTAGTCCAAAGATATTTCACTTTTAATATAGTTGAAAAGTTAGAACCAAAATATAATGGGGTTTATGGCAATATTGTGGCAAAAGGGTGGGTTGACTGGCAAGAAGGGCACACACAATCCGTGACAATGTTATCGATGTATGTTTTAATATATACAAATGCACAGCGCCTCAGAGATTCATCCAACCCAAATCTCTTTGCTCTCTATATTGTCATGATCGGGAAAATAATATACACATTGTATAAATACACTGATTTTGAGATCTGTATCGCATTTCTTGGTAGAAAGAAAATACACAATAATAATATAATTATTAAGAAAATAAATACTCTTAATTAGTTTTATATATTAGTAAATGAATTGTTTAGACAGT
>JAULBS010124678.1:0-28827 GCA_032355785.1 Symmetromphalus regularis | reverse complement strand
TACACAGTATTTCTCTTTATGACATCAATGTAACACTTAGTCATGTGGTAATAACGCAAATATACTAAAGTACACAGTATTTCTCTTTATGACATCAATGTAACACTTAGTCATGTGGTAATAACGCAAATATACTAAAGTACACAGGGGTCTATTACAGTTTGAAGGTTTTAGCCGGAAAAGGTTTTACAAAACTTTGGCTTTGATGTTTTAGGGTACCTACAATATATAAAAAAAATTTCACCCCCACCTACTTTTATAAAATATGCTCACGACTCCCTACCAAGGTTAATATACACATGGATTTGATACCAAATTGACCCCTCCCTTACCTCATAATTTATTTATTGCCGGTGGTCACAGACCCAGTACCAAGATAATTATAATTTATAATTTCTTTCACCAACCCATCACACAAAATTTGAACGTGTTTTTACCAAGGACCAACTATAAAAAAACATACATGTGCGTTCTGCCCCCCCCCCCTCACCCAACCACCACTTTCAAATGCACTTCGCGAGCCCTGTTTAAATTATCCTAGTAGAGAAGCTAGTTATGCTAGTTTCTTGAGAAGTTTTTATTCAGTGATAAGACGCAGGACGCGCACCCCCGTTACTCAGCGGGGTAGCAGCTGTCGGGATTCTGATATACAGCAAGTGGGTCGTGTAATTGTCTTCTAGACAATACCCGGGTCCCGCAGATGTTGGGCTAGACCGGTACTCGAAATTGTTCCGTCACCTGGACAGCTGTCCAGTCATAAATTTGCCCATTAGTACATAACGGAATGGCCATGGTAGCGTGTTGATGGCATTTAAAAATCGTCAGAACTCTTTTAACAGAATCAATTTAATGAACGACAAATTTATTATCAAAATTATATTTCTTCTCTTATTTATTATAACACATAAAGAATGGTTAGTGTATTTTATAGAAGTGGACTACTCTGTAACACATAAATGATGGCTAGTGAAATACCAGGCCCATTACATTTTATAGAAGTGATAAATCGACAAGCTGTGTTTGTTACAACACATAAACCTGATCCAGATGCTTGTCTACTTCCTATCCCAATAAACAAACTTATTGATGCGCAACATGTAGTTAAGAGCTGGGAAATGGTCTAACCTCTCTTCCGCTAAGCATCATCAGTCTGCCGCCGAAAACGCATGTCAAAATATTCACTGACAGATCGACAGATGTACGGACAGCAGCTTCTGTCGTGCAGTCAATGATGGATTATGAAAAGGAGATCATCGAGTGTCACAGGACGTCAAAAATTCTACATCTGAGTGAGATCTTAATGCATGCGCGTCTAAATCTGTTCAACAGTTACTGCATCGAACATGGCGTTCGGCAAACCAAGTCAAATTATCTCTAATGAGGCGTAATGACGTCTTCGGATTGATTGACACTCAACAGTTACAAGTGGTGCCACACGACCGTTACAACAAATCGTGATGATTGGGAGCGCGATAAGGAGACGTGGCTATGAGAAATTGGACGTTCACAAAGTGATGAATAAAGGCACTTGTCAGTCAAATGTTTAGTTAACATATTTTGCATGCAAGACGCTCCATTTTGATTTACAATAATTCCGCTATTTTAAGATACATGCAATTTTGTATGATTTTGAAACAACTTAATGATATTAACTGTTACTGAGATCAGAACAGTATCTCTGTACAAGTCACAGTCCATGGGATATGAATACAAAAATACCATAACCATACAATGTTCGTATTGTAGTGTATATAATTCGTACAAATAGTATTACTATACCAAGGCGTTATAAAATATCACGTGATTTATTGCATAATAAACATTGCAAATATGTAACAGCTGTATGTTGAGCTCTTCACAATAGGTGTTACGTTTCCTCTAGCAAACAAAACTATCGAAAAGCAAACATTTCACAAAAATATTTTTTCTTTCAGCAATGTGTCTTCCGAACTGCCACCGGAGCCATGGTTACTGCGATGTACCCAATGAGTGCAAGTAGGTACCATTTAAATCATTCTATAATGAAACCTAAGCAAGAAAAACAGTATCATATGCTACATACTAAACAGAAAACAATTAATGGAAAACAGACATATCTGTAGTTTTTCGCTGCCGTTTAAATTATGCAGAAAGTGCAATTTGTACGTGAAAAGAGTTTAAATTCTGGCTGGCTATCGAATAACACCATAAAAATAAACAAGCAGATATTGCTTCATAGGTTCGCGTGGATAACCAGTGTTATCGCCCGCTGCACGCGACTCGAATTAGTTCTGTCGTCTGTTCCCCGCAGTTGGCTCGAAAGCGTGGGAAAATTTGGAGTTTTGACATTATCCTAGTAAATTTCCTCATCATACTTTCACTATGTGCTGTGCTTCCAATTCCCTGCAGCTGATGCATGTCGAAAGAGACAAGAAAGACAGGCAGCAGTTTACTTGTAATCAGGGGCAGTCTATTATTGTTTATGGGGTACTACTTTATAAAATAGTGTAGATATTACAACATTCTTGTGGTGTTAGACAAATCCATTTGGGCTCTGGGGTATCTTTGACCCACCTCTTCAGTATTAAATACTAACTATTTGTCGCCGCTTGTTTTTCTTCAAAATGTCTGGTTCAGCACCTGATGTGCACCCCATATCCTATATCTGGATCCGCCACAGACCATCCCATCTTGTAGTCTGCCTTTCTTCCTCTTCGCATTTACTGATAGGCTGTTGCAGGATTTAGTTGGAGCGTGTAACAACACGTGTTAAGTATCGAGCAAGCGCTATGCATGTTACTTATTAACTAATTAACAGAAAACGTACTACTTACGATGTTTAACATTGCACATCGTCTGCAAAACGAAACGTTCACAGAACTGACATGCCTGTGATGAAGGTTGTGTTAATGCCTTGTCATATGTCCGTAAACATGGTTAGCTGTTAGCATGATCAATCAGACAAAACGAAATTAGTATTCAGTGTCTGTTTATAAATAATAGAGTGGCGTAGACAAATCTCGACAGGAACGAACTGAATACAAACGGTTATAAAAAGTTGGTACTGAAAACTTTCTATGCAATTTTTAAAATAAATACTCGAGTACACAAACTTTTAATATGCAATGTTTACTTTAATAATTATTGTTTTATGAGATAATATCAAAACAGTGTTTCTATCCACGAAAAAGAAGAAAAAAATGTTTTCAATTTAAGCTCTATTTGTATTCACTTCATAAATTGCTAACCATAAATTTTTTTACAATTTTTTAAAACATTTAAAATAAAATATCTGCCTTTGTATTTAATATTTACCTTAAAAATAGCTTAGAATACTTATGTTTTAACAGACGTCAACTAACTTTAACACAGTTTATAAACACCCCACTGATCTTGAATGTAATTCTGTCACATTATCTCGGGTGTATGCGTTTTTTTGTTTCCCAAGTCAACTGAAACTGGGATTATCTCTTAAGCTGGACAAACAGTACTTGTTCTTATGAACAGTGCTTTACACAGCTGATCAATCCACCCATATTGTATTGACATGAAAGATAAGCAGAATTATGTGATACACCCATTTTGTACAATACAAAAAGTTCGTTTTCATTTTTGATTTCTGTTTGGTGACATCCTTTTGTAGAAAACAAAATACCCACCATTTTGTTTGCTTTGTCATTAAATATTAATTCATTCTATTTTATAAATTGTCAATACTATGTTATTGCAATACACAGTTGATTATTACAAACTGAAACTTAATCTTCAATCACAGGTAATTCACCTCTGAACAGTTCATTCTAGAACGGTTCGTATTACAAGTACTCTTGTTAAAACAGTTCGTGTTACAAGTCGCTTGAAATGCTGGTACTCAAAACAATGGTGATGTTATGAATATTTGATATTTTCAGGTGCCTCATGGGCTGGCAGGGACCATACTGCAACCAGTGCATCCCTTATCCTGGGTGCCAACATGGATCATGTTCCAAGCCATGGGACTGCAACTGTCAGGAGGGATGGGGAGGACTCTTTTGCAATCAAGGTGCGTATTTGAACGTTTTCTCTAAATATTGTTTAAAGAGAAGAATTGTGTAGTACCATATTCAGCTTTTGATAGGGATACCAGATATGTCATAACAATTTGTGCTTAAGCCTACAGCAGGCACAACAGTACGGGGAGGGGGGGGGGCTAAATCAAGCATAACTTTGTATCCATTTAAACTTAGCACTTCGAGCCTAGATCTGTTAGCACCCCCAATGTCTCTGGTAGCCCCCCAGTGTTCACTTGCTTCCACCGTGCCTGTACAGTGATCATATAGTTGTAGTAATGTGATAATATACAGAACATGTTATGTTGATTTTAACAAAGACAATGCTTAACTCACAACATTTAATAAGCTAAACAGGGCAAATACGTGGGTGAAATGAGCAATACAGTTACTAAGAACAGCTAATGGATTTGAATGCCATTTAATACAAAGCCTTTCTGGCATTTAGAGGCTAGATGTTACAGCTGACATAAGGCAATCATGTGCTGTCAAGAGGCCTAAGATCGAACGTTTTGTTATATAAACTGAATGTGATCAATTTATCATTGTTAGCATGTCGACGGGTTTTCCCTTGGTATCTGATCGATTTTCCAATCAATCCTTCTATGCATGGGATCCTGTTATGCTTGGATTTAGTGCAATCGCAAATAGAAGAGATCTTTGATGATATATGGGTTATAGATTCCAAGAACCCATTCTACTAAAGACCATAGTAAGCATTTTCAGAGAATGGTGGGGGGGGGGGGGGAGGGGGGTAAAGAGGATTTCTAATAACTAAACATTAATTAATGTTTTAAACAGTAACATCCTGCTTGTACACACCCTTTTACAACCTCCTTTCCTAGTGTGTATGACCTGAAAACATATAATAATATATATATATATATATTTGTTTACTTCAGACCTCAACTTCTGCACGCACCATAAACCTTGCAAGAATGGAGGAACATGCACAAACACGGGCCAAGGTAGTTACACATGCACGTGTACACCAGGTTTTAATGGAACCAACTGTGAAGTGGAGATAGACGACTGCGAACGTCAGCCATGTTTAAATGGAGGCACTTGTGAGGTAAATAGTACATTCTGTATTTTGAAATTTAACAAAAACTACTAAATATATGGGTGGCATTGGTACAATGGTAGCTCTAGTTAATAGTAATCATAGTTAATCAGCATTACAGTGTACACAAGTTCTGGCTTTATGACTAGACTAGCTGTACATTTAATGGTATTCAGAATATGGTTATTACAAATGGTTTTAGCACAAAAACGTAAAAGGTTTTGTTTCAGATGTAACATGTTATGGCTAAATATTGTTATAATCTGATTATTAACAAAAATAAGAATGTGAAGTGTTCAAAAGTTTAGGAGCTGTTGGTATTCTCTATGAGTAAATATTTATACAAAAACATTTTTCAAAATGAAAAAAAGAAATATAGAAATCTTTTAAGCATATCATGAATATAAAAATTATAATAAACCTGTTATTAATTTTGGTTTGTTTTTGCAGGATATTGGCAGTGGCTACAGATGTCGATGTATGGATGGATATTATGGAAGGCGGTGTGGAAATATAGCCAACTCGTGTGCTAACAAGCCTTGTGGAAGTGCAGGGACGTGTTACGAGCGAGAGGGAACATACAGATGCGAATGTGACCCAGGCTACACAGGGCTGAACTGTGAGATTGACATCAACGAATGCACATCAAGACCATGCAAAAATGGTAAGATACATGTATTTTACATATTTTAGTTGCAATCCACAAAAATCGGTCAATATTCCTTATAATTTTTTTTTTTTTAAACTTAATGTCTGAGAATGTGTTTATGAAATTGTTTTTACATAGATGATATTGAATTTTCAATAACTTACGAAATCATATGAATGTTTACAATATAATATTATTTATATTGTCCTGTACTAATTATATTCAGCTGGATATCTTCAAAATTACGTTACCACTCATATTGTAGGTTAAATCAATGGATGTACACATTTATTTAATAAAAGCTTATTTTATGGTTATCCATAACCTATAATGTATATTTAAAAATCTATCAATGGAAATAAAAATATTTGAACAAATATGGAGAGCAAGATGTAGCTCAAATGGTAGAGTGTCCACTTGTGAACCGGTCGGTCATGGGATCGATCCTTCTCAGTGGACCCATTTGCAGTTTGGTCTATTTTCCGTTTCAGCCAGTGGTCCACAACTGGTTCATCAAAGGCAGTGGTATGTGCTGTCCTATCTGTGGGATGTGCATATAAAAGTCTCCTTGCTGCTAATCAGAAAGCGTAGCCTAGGTGGCGGCAGCGGGTTTCCTCTAAATACATGTCAGAATGACCACGTGATTGACATCCAATAACCGATGATAAAATATAAATCAATGTGTTCTAGAGGCGTTGTTAAATAAAACTAAACTTTACTTTGAACAAATATAGTACTTTACTGTAAAAAAAAAAAAAAAGATGATGATCAATAGCTTGTACGGAGTAAACTAAGAACTTTGTTATTTGTGTTTACTTTACGAATGTACTTAGAAATGAGAAAATGTCACATCTGCCATGTTATCCAGTGCAATTAGTGCATCTCTTGGTTCTAATAAACTTTGTTATTGCCAATAATAAAGCTGTTCACGTGAAATACCTCATGTTTATTGATAAACAAATCTGCCCTGATGCTATTACTAAAGCTCTGTGTGAGAAAATCAATGGGTTCACTATGATGGTAACAATGGGCAGTATAAGATTATTTTCAAATTGTCCATCATCATCATCATGTTATGGTAACTATGGTTACAGGCTCAATTACATTTTTTATCATAAAGTCAGGATAATAACATGAAAAGGGTTTTTGAAAGTAATAAGCTATAACACAGGATTAAATGAAATGTGATTTTTAAAGAAATTGAACAATTAGCCTATAACTTTTAATTATTATTGCTTGTAGGAGGACGTTGCATTGATCAGCTTAATGGATTCCGCTGTGTCTGCTATCCTGGATTTTCTGGACCAACTTGCGAGGATAATGAGGACAACTGTTCGCACAAGCCTTGCTTCAATGGAGGCGTTTGTGAGGATGGTCTGAATGACTTCAAGTGCCGATGTGTGCCTGGATTTGTTGGTCCTCTTTGCCAGGACAATGTTGATGATTGTGAGATGAGGCCATGTGCAAATGGAGGATCTTGTATTGACCTCATCAATGACTTCTCGTGTTCTTGTGCTCCTGGTTTTGAAGGGAAAGACTGTCGCACTAAAATCAACATGTGCGCCAGTGATCCTTGCCAACATGGTGGCAAATGTGTTGATCATCTTGCTGACTATAGTTGTGAATGTAATGTCGGATACTGGGGCAAAAACTGTCAGTTCTATGAAGGAATGACAAACCCATTAGATGTGACAACTGAGATTTCTGGAACTACTGGGAAAATGGAGGAAGATGATCAGGATGTTACTACCACAGAGAAAATTGGTGCAGGCAACCACAGTGGTATGGTTCAGCATGAATCTGAATCTGGATTATCTAATAGTGAACTTCTTTTGGTGGTTGTTCTTGGAGCAGGAATTCCGCTACTGCTAATCATCATTGTAATGATTGTGTGTTTGTGTCGGCGCCGGAACAATAATACCAACAAACAGAATAATATGGAGAAAGAAAATCAACAAAATATTGTGAACAACATCAACAATAAGATCGTAGAGTCAAATTCATCAAATGTTATCACAACCATTTCACAAAGTAGTTCTAACAGTTCTAGTATTAAAATAAGCAATGAAGAAAAAGACTTCAGTAAGAAACATTCAAAAACTATTTTAGAAAAAGCTAGTAGCAAACAGTTTGTGAAAGACTTAAATACTAATGAGCATTCACAGCCATATTTTTCAAAAACAGACTTTGATTTTGGAAAACCACCCAGCAGGCTGGACTTGCATTCATCTCCTGTGGAATCAAATGGTTCCATAAGGTAAGCCGTTTTTCTTATATCCATGTGTATTTAAACCAGAAATTTATCTTAAGTATGTAGGCATGCTGCACAATTATATTTTCTGTAACATACAGGATTATCATTTTATCAGAAATGTCGGTGTTTGTACAGATTCCATCTTGTAAGACCTCAGGTTTAAATGTTTGATAAGCTGGCATTAGAATGAATGTTTTGTTTTTAAATCCTTCCATTTTAATATTAATACTGATGTTTTAAGAATAGATGAAACACTTGATGACTTTTGAAAAGTTAATTAAAAGTTCAACATCATCAAAAAAGAAATATATATTAAATTCTTGAACAAAAAAATTGCTTATTGGTTCGAAACAGTCCTCTTTTTGATACAAAAATGTATCAGAATGTATGTACACTGTACTTATGATCCTTTATTTGTCTTTTTCAGTGACTACAGTCCAAGAGATATCCAAGAAGTAATTGTTAAGCCTTCGTATATGGAAACAAACAGAAACTCTATTTTAGTGCTGGATCCTACAAATCACCGGCATTCGCATGTGGAGGAAGTATTTGCCACGGAGGTGTAGCACTCCATGCAAGGCAGTGACTACCAACACTTGCATATAGAAAGTATTTTCCATGCCAGATAGCCACTGACAGCCATACCTGGTTGCAGTGTAATGCAAGTGTGTTTGAAGTGCCTTGCGTTTTGTGCAGACATGCAATACGTTTTGTACAAAGACAGTTTTGTTAATACGAGATTAATATTTATCAAATGTTGTTAAATATGGGGCTAAAAGCCCGTTATAAAACAGTTCACAAGTGCTTTGCGTGGATACTGTATGAATGAGTGCGAGGATGATAAGTGTGACTATTTTCCTGCAAGCACTTGTGTACGTGGATTCATTCCACAAATTCCAAATGAGGGCATCTTTTTTATATAACTGTTATAAGACGCTGAACACCAGAAGTTCCAAGGACGGCATGGATTCCTAAACCAATTTACCATCACTGACTGGAGCTGCTCCACAACCCACTGCCACACTCTTCATCGAAAAGGCATCGTTTTTGTAATCCCATGATACTGTTCTCGTACCATGATGCACCATTCTCCACCTAGGTTGCCATGTCTGGGTGACAGGATTTACATTGAGATCACTGGCAGCAAATCATTAACTTTCATTCACGGATGCATTATCTGTAATGTAAATAATTTGCAATTCTTCGTCTCCAATCTTGGTTACATCATTTGCTTTTAACATTCTCTTTGGGATGATCTCTGCATTGCTACGTGTGTGTATATTGTGGAAGGAACTCTTATGGAGTTACTTAGATGCGAACGTTCTTAGACAGAAACGTTTGGAATAACGTCCAATTTAATGTTTTATATTGTGCAATCATTGTCTTGTTCAAACTGGTCGCCAGCCAGGACACAGTTCCACTTGGCTAGGAACTGCACCAGAAAGACATGAGATAGCTCAAGTGGTGTTTACCAACTAGTCGAATGTATAATGTTTGTGTGTGAGACTGGAGTTTTGTACTGTTAAAAGAGTTGTAACTATTTGTTAATATAACTTGATGCATCATTGTGGCATGTTGTCTAGACTCACTGTTGCTGTATCACCTGGTGCTGTTACTAACATACAATGGAAGTATTAAACCAAAATTGAAAGAAACATTCTTATTGTATGGATAAAATATAATCCTTGCTTTGGACATACATTTAAAAAAATAAGCTCTTCATCTTTGTTGATTCTGACTATTTGTTTACCTCCCCCCACAAAAATAGATAGACCTTTTTTGGTGTGGGTGGGTTGTTCACAGAGGACATTAAATTTTTACATGGTTATGAGACCATTGGTGCATATAATTAAATAACCATCTGTTGTATAAATGTAATAGTTAAAACTATCCAACATTATCGAAGTATTTAGCGTCCTGGTCTTTTCAGAACATAAATAAATTTATCTGGAAAATCGAAATGTCAAAGAAATGTTAATGTAATTTGGTTAGTGTTGGAATCTGTTAACAAGCCAATTTGAAGTTCTAAAATAATAGTTACTCCTTTTTGTGGAGCATCTTGGTGTGGTTATTATTATTATAGTTGTCTACAAAACTGTACTCTTTGTGACATTTCTGCACCAAGGGTTAGTTATTCCAATGTCTTTCCAGTTCTTGACGAGACGTTAGCGTCTGTAACATATTTTTATTGTTTCTGAAGGAACACAGGGGCTGACTGTCCCAGCTTGTTCTAACGCTTGCAAACCAGGTTTTTCCCCGACAAACACATTTTATATATCTGATTTGCTCAAGTGGCGAATTGAGATCAAAGACTATTCAATTGCACGTTGACTCCAAGACATTAATTGGTTTTGAATAGTGTCTAAATTTAAAGAACGTTCACTGAACATAAATAGATCGTTTTGGATATTGTGAACTGAAAATATTTTTATTCGATCCCATGGGTAACATTTGGAATTAATAGGTCTCCAAAAATGTCTTTTCTAGAATGGGGAAACATTAATTCATAAAATAGTCTATGTCAAACAAAAGACAATTTGAAGGACAAGAGTCATTTTTGGCTTTATTTACAGAAAATAAAAGGAGCGAAAGTCGGATATTAAGCTAAAGGCAAACGATAGAATTTGCAAAGGGGGCATGGAGGTTTATTTCTTTCTCTACCATTAATCACTAAATATTGACTATTTGGGTTTAATAGGAGAATTATAACCAAATGTCATGTAAGATGAAAATCACGGTCTCATAACCATATGCTCTCTATCAGTCTTCAGTTCCAGGTGATACTCGTTTGGCAGTGTGATTTATTTTAATCAGATGATTGACAAAATATCTCGTCTGTACAAATATTGCACGCTCATTGAAGAATGTACTAATTTATTAACAATGCACCGGTGATTCCGGTGCTAGGATGTAAAGATAAAACAAATGGAGCCCACTGCCTCAAAAAATGCATAAATTTAATTTTGTGATAACTGAATTATTTTTCTGTAAGAATCAGATTTATAGCAGTTTTAAAGTTTGCAATGGTCGCGGTTTGTTAGACCATGTAATATTTATTGACAGCAGTTTGAGGCAGTGGGTATTGTTTGCTTGTATTACTGTTAAGAGGCGGAAGCAGATTTCCACCATTGTTATTGAACTTTCTATAAAATGGCAATTCTGTTCACTAGGAGCCCCTGTATCAGAAATTTTATTTATTAATAGATTTAGAGCTTATTATTTTATTAAAATACATCGTGTAACATCTAAAGAAGTATCATTTCTGTCGGAACTGTTGAACACATCCGTTATGAACAAGCACAAGATATACATATTTAAACAACTTTTTCAGAGCATCTATTAGATTTGTTTTTGTCATGGTTGGCTATTAATTAAACCTAGTTTCTTTTCTATATGTACCTCTGCTCCATATTGCTACATGGACTGTTGTACGCCTATATATGGATCATAATTATATTAATTGATACCAGACATGGTCAACGCCATTTGTAAAAAAAAAAACGAAACTGCACATGCGCATATTCAGCGAGATGTAACGGAATTGACCCATCCCGTTTTGTGACGTATTTTCAATTTTCTCTAAAACAGTTCCTTATGCTTGAAAACGTGTGCTTTGCAGAATCGACGCTACTTGATACAGGGGATTTCCGTAGGACGGTGTCTGGCACGCTGCTGTACTCAAGTGCCTGGCGCCATACTATTTATTCTTCCTATCATTCCAAATTACATTACAAACGGCTACTTATCGGGCATGTCCGACTCGCTTGTGCTAATCATTGTGTATCAAAAGATAAGTTTTTTTTCCATTAAAGCCGTACAATACCTTTTGTTGTACAGTACCATTTTCGTGATTCTTACGTCCTTTTAAATGGTAATTACTACGTCCTTCAAAATTGGCATTGACTTGTCCTTCAAAATGGAGGTTAAGAATAATCAAAGAATGGAACGTCGAACGTTCTTCGGGAGTATATTTTGAATTTCAATATAAAATGAACTGCCATCAATCAAAATATTTAGTGGAAGTAACTTGAAATATATTCGATTACAATAGCAGGAATCATTACAAAGCATCTAGATGAATCCCCAAAGCATGATTTTGTTTTGGACTCGTGTATTTTGAAAATACAAAATATTTTGTATGTATTTCAATACTATATGCACATGTTTCTATCCAGTTTGTTCACTCTTCCAAAATTACTGACAATTGTTAATTAATGCTTTTTCTGACATGCTCGGTAACCTGCCTGCTACATTATCACTCATTCAGTCATCAAAATATTGCATTATCTTCTACGCCAATCATGTCATGCACTTGTTAATTTATTCATATCATGTGACCATGTCTCATTAATATTTATCATGTCATGTGACATTCTTATCCTATCATTTACAATACGCTGTCACGTTCACACGTGCAGATGGTGTTCGTATTTCTGTGATGTCCACTGATGTACATAATATGTATATTTATAGCAAAAAGTCAAGTTGTATATATAATTGTTATTACTTCTATACTATTAATACTGTGGTATTTCTCAATATCATTGAATAAAGAGGTCACAATTGCCTATTTTTTCAAATTTGAAGTAATGTTGTATGTTTTTACTATAGTACATATCCAAGGTTTTAATTATGGTTAATAATGGGAGGTAATTTCAACGTATGATTTGTCACAGACTGAAATAAGGTCTGTCGCAATACCGGAATTTCATCACATACGTTTTCATCATTTTATTGAGAACAAACGAATTTTACCACTAAAAAGGTAAACTAAATAACGAGTGAGCAGGATATGCTCAACATTTCGCAAACACGTTATATCATTAAACCTTTTGACAGTAATTCACAAGTGGAGCGAGAATCGGTTTTGTTACCCATTTTCTTGCTTTCTGAAAAGCGGTCATTGTCATTATCGTTTTAAAATCATTTCTTTAATGTAAAGGGGTGGGGAATCTAGCTCAGTCTATAGAATTGTTCTGCTGATGTACTTTGGTCATAGGATCGAACACACGCACGGTAGACTCGTCCAAACAAGCGTCACTCGCTTGGTATACCAAAGGTTGTTACATGTACTGTCCTGTCTGTGGTAAAGATCTAACAAAAGTCCCTTGCTACAAAAGGGAAAATGTTAGGATTTTCTCTGATGACGTGTCAAATTTACTAAATGTCTAGTAGCTAATGATTGATAATGTGTTCTAGTGGAGACAAAAAAAGCCACCTACAATATTCTTTTTTTGTTAGTGAATTTTAACAAGCTTTGTCCAAAAGTTCTTTTGCCAAGCAAGCTCAGATTGTTTCACAAGTATATGAAAGCATTTCACTAAACCTTTCCGAGTAATGGAAGAGAAAGGAGAATCTTTATCTAACAACAAAACCAGGCGCGGGTCAGAATGTTTGAAACGAGGGTCCAAATGTAATTTGCGCGTCCCACTTGTAAAAGGTTTTTAAAAACGACTAAAGGGGGATCCGGTCCCCAGGAAACCCCTGGATCCGCTACTGAGTACATTATTTAGTCAATATCTATTTGATGTCATATGGTAATTAAGGTGCGGTTCACAGAAGACACCTACTTACCGCTGCCACATAAGCTACCTTTTTTTGATTAGCAGAAAATAGCATTTTATCACTTTATCACAGAGAAGACAGCAAGGGCTGATAAGGAAATTGAAGGAAATTAAGGGTGCGACATGATACAGAAATTTGAAACATTGGGCGATAATAGGAAATGTTTAGTATACTAAATTTCATATGAAGTATAAAGTTTCTACAATACCAGAAAAAGATAGCGCAACCTGGAATCTGTCCCTGGGTCTGCCTGTCGGGGAGAGACAATGAATGGGTCTACTGACTGGATCGATAGTACTACGACCTTTCACATAATGGGCAGACGGTATACCATTAACTAAATCCAGTTATTTTCAACTTGCATATAGACTGGTTCATCAAAGTAACAGACAGAGATCAATAAGGAAGTCTGGTGGCCTTTAGCGCAACCAAATAACCCATCGTTGAACGCGTTCGATCGGTTTGTCGGTGTCATTCAAGAAGTGGCAACTGTTGCCGTAGCGGCTCCCCATAAAACTATTTAAGGTTTCGTAGTCAACCTCTTTCATGTTGAACAATGTTTCTTATGCTTCGTTGAGCTGTATTCCCTCTGGCTCAATATCCGGTGTCAAAATGGTTCATATACTTTTAATGATGGGGTTTCATTGTGATTTCGGATGTTCTGTTGCTGGAGTAGCTTCGTGAAAGTGAAGCTGTAATAATGCATGAAGCCACAGGCCCGTAGCCAGGGGGGATCGGGCGATCCTCCCCGCAGGATTGAGAGTACCGCTAAATAAAAAAACATTATATATTTTTTTATTATTATTATTTTATTGATGAGTTCCATCTACATATTTCGCCCCCCCCCCATGCCCCCACCCCCATGAAACATGCTGGTTACTGGCCTGAGCCAATATTTAAAAGAAAACATATTTAATACCTTATTGCCTGTGAACTTTTTTGGACGTTTACCACGAAATCGCTGATGTCTATAATAACTACAGTTTCCACCGATGAAGCCGAATACACTCAATTTTAGCGAACACTTAGTACTTTTTAAATACTACAGCTAGAGCATATTGATTTATCAATCATCGGCTATTGGATGTCTAACATTTCGAAATTGTTTACTAATAGTCGAGTGAGAACCTGCCCCTAACGAGTTTTGAACCACAGTCTTCAAACTTGAGAGTCGGATATCCTACTCAGGACAAGCAAAGCTCACTCGCTGTTTTCACATCCATTTTGTGAGTTCAGACCTGGACTATTTTGTATATACATTCCTTATATTCTGCCTTTGGCAAAGATACAGTTTGTACACGTTGTTATTTCATCTAAACTGGTTTTACATGATATTCAAGAAATAGCGCAGTTTTAGAAATCATTAGAGTCTGATTTCTCGTTAAGTTAAACCTAGATTCATGGTTAAAACTGTGTTTACTTGTGTTAAACGAATGCTTTGAACCGTGAATCAAGGCTGAACCATCAAAGAGAAATCAGGCCTAGGTATCACCATTGCTTTGACGGTGATTCACGAATTCAGGTACTTTCCGTTTTGTTAGTACGATCGGTGGACTTTGCCCTGTGAAGATAACTCTTTTGTCTGATGCAGTCAAACATTTTTACGTTAGCTCAATATGCTGAAAAAAATAACTCACAAAAACAAAACGTAGTATTTTATTTATTGCCAGCTTACGTTCACCTGTCGTGAACACCTGACGCCATAGTAACTCACAAGATCATCCTTCCTTGGTTGTTAAAATATCGTTGGCTATACGTTTTTGACCAGAACTCCACTCCACGTCCCCATCCCATCTCCCAATTCGATCCGTGCACATCGTAAGATATCACTGGCGGCACTAATGATGGCTATGTTAAACAATGGTTGATTGTCTATGCAATACTTCGAACAAAATTCATGTCAGAATTATACAATTTGTAATAGCTGAAAACAGAAGACATTAGCCTGTCTGTGCCTATCAAACTTTGCATCCGCAGTCAGGAAATTAACTACCAGAGGCCTTTATACATTTTATCAAACAAACCGAATAATTTTATTAAATGAACGATAACCAACAGTTAGGTTTACGGAAACTATGAAATCGTATTTCAGGTGTCTCAAACCAAACTCTTATTGTATCAAAGAGAAAGCATTTTACGTACTGCTTGTTTTCTTTATGCCTTTTTATTGTCTCTCCTCCCCTACCCCAATACCTAACTACCAAACCCATTCCGTTATTATAAATGATGAATCTACCAAATGATACCCATAGATGGTGTGCGCCGATGGAACAGAATATGATCAACTTTCGAGAACTATTTTGACTGTCATTCATGAGTGGGACTTCACGAATTTGTCTGTACTTGTACAAAAGTTTATAGCTTTTTCTTTAAAATTCTGAAGATGGTTCACAGAGTACATCTATTTAAGTCTGGAACCAGAAAGCCCACCCTCTTTAAACTGTTTGTGAGGCTGATAAGCATCTTTATGGAATCCTTTCTTGACGACAGTTTGAAAAGCGCTCTAGAAGCTTCCATGTGATTGTTTATCATCGTTGGTTACTGATGCAGCAAATCTGAATCAAACGGCAGTCCATCGAGAGTTTGCTTCTTTGTTGTTTACCAGCCGTATCAGCGTACACAATATTACCACATTTATCACAGTGTTAAGAAGCCATTATCCAGTCATCGCATCATTGACTAAAATCATGCCTGCTGCCATACCATACTTTGACATTATAGAATATCAGTTGTATATTATCCTTATCACTTTAGTGAAACACATTGGAAATTGGATTTTATGTTAAATATAAGCTGGTGACAGGTGTCAATTTGAGGATACGGAAGGATGTAAGCATGTTGTAAATTTAATACTTATCGTAGTGCTGGTATACGAGTTATCTGTTATAACAGCATATATTTTTGACAGTGGTTAACGTGCGAAATTGCGGTGCATTCAGTAACAGATTTTTTTTTCAATCCGCATTCGATTAGTTCATGTCTTATAACAATACGTTTAACATTAGGCGCATTAAGAATCTGTCAAATCGCTACTTAGAGCCGGCGACCATCCCACATACTACTGAAGGGTGAGCACGTTAACCATCCCACAGACTGCTCACGGGTGAGTAACTAAACCACAAGACTACCTCACAGATTGCCTATGGAGAGATGTTAGCGATCTGTTCTCACGGTCGAGAACTCCTGTGTTGGTCCCACGAACAGAATGCCAATGTCGTTGGGCAAATTGATCAATAAGTAATTCATGTTAGGTAAGTGCCCGGGCCGTCAATCGATACATAGGTGGGGGAACACACAGGGCGACCAGCTTGCCATTGGTGCCATTTGAACATACGTCAAATAATCAATGTCTCTATAATAACGAGGTAAATAAAGTGTATAAATGTTACAATGGTTTAATTTCCCTCGTACATGCTGAGCTAGGTAAATGGGGTTAATATAATTGTAATATAATTTAAGATAACACTTAGCAGGTCTGCACATGAATGGTTTCCCAATTTGTACTGCGTTTAAGTTATAAGTCTTAAGTCAGAGTCAGTCAGTTGTGTTAGGCTTCAAGGCCAGCGATTTCCTTTTTTAATTATTAAACTGAGTGGAGTGAAGATCCAAGTCGGAGTCCAAAACATATAGTTTTACAAGACCCTAAATTAGGGACAAGAGTTCAGGCATCATGTTTTATAAGATAATGGTCCCAGTCTAAATCCATACCATCATTATTAAGTAGGCAAGAAACTATGATTGGAAGTTGACCAAAAAATGGTATGACTTGTGTTCAGGACAGGCTAGATTTCGTAGATGCCAATTAGGAATTTCACTGGTTCCAAACGTTCTAGATAGGTTTAACATGAAGAGTTAAAATTAGGCTAGCTATTGACAACTCTTAGTCCAAATTTAAGTAAAGAATATGTTTTTTTTTTAAACCTGTAGATCCAAGTCAGTTTAAAACATAAAATTATACAAGATCCTAATTAGGGATAAAAAATCAGGAATCAAGTTTTATAAGATCATGGTCCCAGTCCAAATCCATACTCTCATTATTAAGTAAACATGAGGCGTTATGAACCTATGATTGGAAGGAGACACAAAATGATGTGACTATGTTCATGACATGCTAGACTAAGCAGGTGCTTCTTGCAATTTCACTGGTTTCTAACGTTGTCGATGGGTTTAACATGAAATGTTAAAACTAGCAAGCGTTCGCTAGCTATTAAATAATTTTGGTTCAGAACGCAAGTCAACTCTTAGTCTAAATTCAAGACCAGTCATAAGAAGTTCAAACTCATTAAGCGTAATACAAATGTCATAGGACAAGACAATAATAATTATGTACATACTCTTCAAGACATATTTAACGGTTTTAAAATTCAGAATTTTTCTGTTTACTATTTTTACCTTTCTTATCTGTACGTATAGATATGTTTGCAACGTATTGTAAGTGAATATAGAGCAGATGGTCTGCAGAGCATTTCTAGTAATTAGGAACTACCTGAAGTCTTCCATGATACGAATGAACTCTGACCCTCAAGTAAATAGTAGGGAGACGTGAGCGAAAATAGTTTTGGGGTAAAAAGCAATTCTGTCTGTACACTGAAAGGAAAATAAAGTTTGTTTACCAGAACATTGTTTGATAGCAGTTATTAGATGTCAAACATATGGTATTTGCAAATCAGTCTGCCAAAGAAACCCACAGTCGTCACTTAGGCTACATTAAAAAAATCTAAAAATGTTTTTGTCATTTATCTTTTTAAAAATGCTCACTATTTAAACAATTTGTTTGGTTTGTTTAACCTTCTTTTTAATCGAATGTCATCATACTACAATAGAAACTATGCTTTAAAAATCCCTAGTTATTTGTACAAACAATTTAAATCTCTAAAACAAATTTCTTCACTGTATCAAAAATCTTATGTACATTAAAAAAGAGGTAACCCAGAGGGACGTGTGGACAGACCATGTAACTCAATCTTTTTGACATTGCCACACAGGGGTACGAGTCTGTCGCTTCTCACGATGTTTCTCAACCAAGTGATGAATCCGTCCATCTATCACTCCTCATCCGTACTGGACGCCAACAGGCGTATCCGTTAACTGTCGGGTAGTTCCACGGGATTAATTGGCATTTGATTGAAGCACAATACCCGATCCCAGGCGTCTATTTCCCAACTGTTGAACATAAACCTCCAGGCAGCCATCTTCTTGATCACAAAAGCCGGGTCAGCCGAGCTTGGAAACACAATGGTGAGGGGCAGCAGGAGTTTCACAATACAATAGATCGGGGCAGTCAGGATCTTCACCTCAATAGAATCTTGTCATCCCGGTCCCCTGCCTGAGATCTGACCTCTAAGACCCTTTAACTTTTTTATATTTTGACACCTTTTCTTGGGTCTTGTGACAGCTCGCCTCAGCACCCGGTTCTCATGGCTGGAGCTGTTCTCACGATCTTATGAATGTACACAAGCGTTGATAAACACAAGAGTGAAGGTCACCGGTAAGGCTATGTATAAAGTAGAGATGTTCATGCTGGGTTGGGTGTTTTCATCAAAACACGAGTACAAATGGATTCTGAAAGGATCGTACTTGAGTTCAATAGCATTGTGTATATAGATAAGTAATTATCATATGGACTGCATGTATATACAAACCATTCCACCGTCGGTATTTTCTGTCATACAATACACATTGGCCCTGCAGAATTACTAATCACCAGCTATTAGTGTCGTATACTGGAACACATGATCTAGAGGATTAGAGGAGAAACCTACTAGTTGGCCATATGTTACACTTATAGATTAGTAACCAGAAATATATATATATATTTTTTTTGTATAGGACACCCCACAACCACCGATGTTTTAAGTTTGTTTACTCCTTTCAGTGATGCTTAATCACAGGACATTTTCTTTGTCTTTATACCACCCTTGTACTCTCTCTTGTTTAGAAATACGATTCTGATTGCGATATCTGCGTGAGGCCATTATAACTGCTGTGGTTCTAATCAGTCACCAGCAACGTTACTGGTTATGAAGGGACATATTCCCTTTACAAGTTATTACTGAACCGTTAACAGGTCCTCATGTTTTAGTCTTGCAGCACAGTCTTTTAGGAACGTAACTGCCAATGATTCTAATCCATTTAAAATTCTTTAATTCCATATTTAATATTACATATAATTTATGTGTAATTTATGGGTGGTTTGTGTCCTTAAAAAGTAAAATGAATGTTTGAAAGACTGAGTGATCCAAAATTTATCAAAATAACCCTTTTGACTCTACCTTGTATACAGTTTATAATAGTGTATCTAATTTAACATAACAATTATACTTGAGTGTGTAATACTGTTTCATAAATAAATCCTAAATAAATAATTATGATGTTATTAAGTGTTGGTGAAGTTCTTTTAGTGAATATGTGAGATTGTTGATAGTCTGATCACTACTTAAAAGCATTCAACAATTTCTTTAATATATTAAATCATCTAAACACCCTGTTATACTCATAGACTGAGACAAAATGGCACCGTTCCAGGAGAGTTTGATAACGGTTCAATCGATTATATTTTTACTTCCATCATAAGCATTCATTTTTTTCTCCCTCTAACAAACCACCATTCACATTTATCATGGGTAAACGATGCTGTAAGGTTATTTTCCATCAGCTATTCCACATTAGCTCTACCTTGTATCATGGCTTTATTGGTCTCTAGAGTGACTGAAGGAGGTTTCTGCTAACAGTAATTTAAAAGCTCTCAGTCAGTGCTTGGACCAACCCTGTAACTCAGCAAGAGAGCTGATATCAGCAAAAAAAAAATTAACCCGTGGAATGTTTTTTCACCTAACATGATAGATTGAACTAAATGAGTTTTGGTACATTCACAGTTTGTCTGCCACTGATTGTACTGTTATGTGGATCCTCTCTATAAATAAGAACAAGGTCAAAATGCTGTTTGTCAGTCTAGGTTCAAGTCTTGGTTGTGGTCTTGGTGGGTAATTGGTTGGCAGAAGCAGTTTCAGTCAGGTTGTTTTGGTATTTGTGTTTTATTAATGATACAGCTGGTTTATAACAGGAATTTTTTTTAACCTTTTGGAACAATTGCTGACTGTAGTCTTTTATAATCAGTGATATAGAAAGGATTTTCAAAATGGAGGGGTTCAAAAATCTTTACCCAAAAAAACTTCTTGTTAAACTAAATAAACACAAAAAATATTATTTGGAAATTTTATTTCTGTTCATACATGTGTATTATAAATTGTTTTAAGTTTCAACAAAGACATATTTTAATAAAAATCAGCTACACATGGATTTTATGGTAGCAGTTATAACATTATATTAATGGCATTAAAGTACTATCTGCCATTTTGGATGTTATATTCTAAACAACAAACATTTAGAATTATTGTATTATGTACTTAGTTACCGTTATGCAAGAAAAGAAAAACGAAATCGTCAGACTGATATGATAAATGCCGAAGTTATTTTTTGGCTAAATTGAGTTTGATACATTATCTCCCATCCATTAACATTAACATTAGTGCCTAAGCCAAACCTCATTTTTTTAACCAATTAAATGTACTGTTGTAATACTACCTATCAGAACTGAGTGACTTAGGTAATTTTTTCCAAAATGGCAGCCAGGAAATGTTTTCAAAACAGAAAAAAAATGATTTGGCAGTTATCGTATTGGTCTGAAGAAATATTAATGATTAATTATAATGGTATTTTTAGTAGTATTATTAAAATTAGTTGCATTATTAGTAGTTCATGTATTAGTAATAGTATGTAGTAACAAAACAATGCTAGTCTAGTCATTTTAGACACAAGCAGAAACAAGTCTTATTTATCATACAAGAATTCACAATGTATTCCAGAATAACATTTCTGCTTTTCTTTACTTACAGCTCAATTTATGATGGTGAGGTGCCAACTGGCAACAGTTAGTGATTTGTATATAAAAACTAATGAACACACACAAATATATTTACTCCTGTTTCAAAGCCAATACAGAGGATGGTGAGATTCCGCCTGTTTTTCTCATTGTTGTTTCTGAGACGTAAAGCAGCAGAACCACTGAGTGGATTGGTCTAGATTCTTTCCCCGAACACTCACATCATACCTGTGAGTAGACTTTCACAGTTATCTAACTACTAAGATATTTTACCTATACATATGTACATAACAACACAGAAAATATCAGGTATATTAAACTGAGAAGAACTGTTTGATCTATTATCTGTAGTGGTTGTATTTATTTTCTTTCTTATATCAAATTAAGGTTGAAACATGCTGTCCTGGACATCCTACTCAGCTGCTTGTGTTGTCTGTCCAGGATAGTTAGTAGGTTAGTGTTAGTAGGAAAGACAAAATATGTTTCCCCCACAGTAATAGCTAAATCTTGTTACGAAATGTTTAACAACAGGGTGACAGAACTCTCCAGACCCCCTGCCACAGTCTAGAACTTATTCTCCAAATCTTATCGATAAGCAGCAAGGGATCTTTTATATGCATTATTCCATATACAGGATAACACATACCACAGCCTTTGATAAACCACTTGTGGACCACTGGTCAGTGTAAGTGATATATGCCTACCCAAAGTGCCTTATGGAGCACTTACTCTGGGTTAAAAATCCCATGCCTTGACTGAAATTTGATCCCAGTACCTATCAGCCACAAGTCCAATCGCTTAACCACTGCACTACTGGGCTGGTTATATTATCTGTATTTTTATTCCAGGTATTTAAAACTACAAGATGTTCTGTCCACCATTTTGGATACTATGCTCTATACTACAAATAGTAAATTACAGTCAAACCTGATCAGATGGCCACCTATATTTAACACTCATGTCTTAAGGTCATCTTTCTAGTATCCTAATTAACTAATTTAGTAAATGACCTGTAATAAGCTGGCATTTGTTTTTAGAGGTCTCACTTCTGTTACTGCAATTAGCTAAACTTTAAATTAATTAATTTTATTTCTTATAAAATTAAAATGGGTTTTATTAGGCCAAGAAGAATGGATTAGTTTGACACTCTCTTTAAAAGAAAGTGGTCTGGGAGTCTTTTAAAATTTAACTTTTTAAATGTTCAACATGATTAATATATTTACTAACATTTTCACTGTCAAAAGGAGAATATGTACAGTTTGACAATTATCATATGAAATTGTTATATGAAGTTCTGTTGCTGAAATTAATTTTTATAGAAAAATTGAGTAAGGAAATAAAATTTTGTTATCAAAAATAAAATCCAGTTTAAAAAAATGAAAACTTTAATATTTTATCATCTCACAAAGGCCCATAAACTTTATCAATAATTTAAAAAACACAGACATCAAAAAGATTTTAAAAAATTAATCCAATTCTCTCTTAATTCACAACTGGCAAATGTATCAATTGATAAACCTAGCCTTGATTCTTTTCATTTTTTTCTTTACAATTAATATTCCATCACACAATGATAACATGTTATATTAGAGCTGAGCAAGTCTAGTTTGAGAATCTGGAAGAGTCATCAGTGCTAACTGTGAAGCCTTATCATTCTTGTTAGATAGCAGGGCCCAGTTCAAAGACTTGAGCCCTTTTTTATTTATAAAGTTTCTCACTTGCACTATGACTTACGTGCACTTCATTTGTTTGGATTGCATGTGAACCAGCACCGAACCAGCCTGGCATATGCTGTGAGTACAAGACGGACAATAAACAAGGCAGAGATTTGTGTAAATGTTAACATAGAGAAGCAACAAACAGGCAGAGGTTATTATCAGATTGTTATGGACAGTAGGGAGCATTTTAATCAAATTAAAAGTGGAGATGGCGAGAAGTGGTGTACTATTCGTGTCACTACAGACATATCCTGAAATAGTACAAGTTAATTACAACATGATGGACAGACGGATGGATGGACAGATGGGTGGATGGATGGGTGAGAGAGGGTTTAGGGAGGGATGGAGTGATGCACAGATGGATGAACAAATAAATGGATTTGATGGATGGATAATTCTGTTCAGTAGTTGTATATTTCGATCACCAGCACTCATGAATCACTGTTATGGGATGGGCAAGACAAAATTGTAGAATCTGTCCTTGGTAAGCTCTCACTAAACTGCTTATTCTGATGTGCTTCCAAGGCTATGTGTAAATCATTAGCTTTGCTCTCACTAAAAAATGGTACCAGTGCTCATCAAAATTTCTCTCTAAAGTCTACCACAATTGGCCAAGTTTTGAGTTTCAGTATTTGTTGGTTTAACATGACTGTAATATATGTTCTATGGTCTGGAGGCTAGCTCACAAAATAATGAAATGTTTGACATCCAATAGCCGATGATTAATAAATCAATGTGCTCTAGAGGTTTCATTAAACAAAACAAACCAAAAAAAAAGTTCTGTAGTCTGAGAATCCAAGCCACAAGGACAAAAAACTAAACGCTGTGCTAAGTAGTGATGAGAACAACATGGCTGCTTCCACGCTCACTAGACGACTGGACAAGACTGATGAAAGATGAAGGTTTGGTGTCGGAGCAAAACCGAGAGATATCCATCAATCAGGACTCTCTCCTCCTACTTTCAACATACCAGTAGGTCTTTCTACTGAACCCCCATCATCTGACAGGACTACGAGAGCAACAACCAGAAAGAACATTTGCAGATCAGTAAAAGCATGTCAAGCACTTTACACCCATGTACACCTTTTTAACAGCCAGAAACAAAATCTGAGTATCAAACATTTTACAACAGAGGTCGAACTTCGATTTTTGGGGGACATGGTGAATATTACCTTGGATTCCTAGGAATCAAGAGGGCACCAAGGCAATTTTGAGGACACATCAGGGGCACAATGGCAAATGTGAGTTTCCTATGGGGTAAGTGGGAAAAAAGGGCACAGCAATATTTGACTTCATTGGAAGTGAAACTGAGAGGGTATTGTACCAAAGGGACAGGGCGGCAAGGCAAATATCTCAATACCTTGGTGAAATTCGAACCTTATTATAATCATATACTTCTTTTATTTTATTAACCAGAAAGCATGTTTGGAGACCAGCTAAAATATGTCAAGAACTTTACATTTATGTATTCTTTCTTAATAACCAAACAGAAAATTTCCTTTTTATTTTAGAAACCAGAAAGAATGTTTGGAGTTTCGCTTAAATATGTCGAGCACTTTACAAACAATCCTTTCTTTAGCAATCAGAAAAAATGTGTGTACTCTTGTTTAACAAGCAGGAAAGAACATTTTTGATGGAATCGGTTAATTCAAGCAATTTAAACCCATTTACTCATTTTTCCTGGGAGTCAAAGACAAATGTATGGTGATCAAAGATTTTATACCCTTGTTTAGAAGCAAGAATGTTAACAAGGAGATCAGATTAATATGTCAAACATGTTACACCAACATAATTTTTCTTTATGTAGAATGCAATCCATTTAAATAATGCTCCACTTCTGACACAAATACATGCATCTGTATTCTATTGCAGATTGTACTGAAACCATCTCAGTACCAAATACTCTAGTGTCATTATGTGTAAATAGTGGTTCATGTATTATGTTTGGAAATACTTCTCAGTAGATTCATTTGCAGTTTGGGCTATTTTCTGTTCCAACCAGTGGTCCACAACTTGTTCATCAAAGACTGTGGTATGTGCTGTCCTGTCTGTGGGAAAGTGCATATAAAAGCCCCTTTGCTGCTTATCAGAAAGTGTAGCCTATATGATGGCAGTGGGTTTCCTCTAAAGAAATATGTCAGAATGGTTGATTTCCAATAGCTGATGATAAGATAAAAATCAATGTGCTCTAGAGGCGTCATTAAATAAAGCAAACTTTATTTTATGTTTGGAAATACAAACAGAAGTTTTCAGAAAACTACTTAAATCCATAATTTGGATAATTTGGATGAATGGAGACATTAGTACCTTCTTGTAACATCATTTGTACAATGCTATTATACAAACAGTGTTCTAGGATTTGTCACTTTAGGGCTTATGCATGAACTACAGATTGCAAAACACTATTTCTTTCAAACTTACATTATCTGGACATCACATGTTTTCTAAAAATGCTTTTAAGTTGGTCATATAAACA
This sequence comes from Symmetromphalus regularis, assembly GCA_032355785.1. Classification (NCBI taxonomy): domain Eukaryota; kingdom Metazoa; phylum Mollusca; class Gastropoda; order Neomphalida; family Neomphalidae; genus Symmetromphalus; species Symmetromphalus regularis. Next base: position 3,192 of record JAULBS010124678.1, on the reverse strand, counting down.
ATGAAAATTAGCTTGGCTGTCAATATCCATCATAGGCAATAGAACCTCATTTAGTCACTAGACCACATTGAGTTATTAATCATTGGCAATTGGATGTCAAACATTTGATTATTTTAACATAGTGAAGTGTGAACCACAGCCGTCAGTTTGAGAGTCCGATGTTCTACCACTGGACCACTGAGGTCCATAGAACCCCATTTTTTGACTTGGACAAACAAAATTTGCAAGAAAACATCTATGGTTTTATTGACAAACTAAATCAGTTATTGAATCTCTCATCTTTGACAGTCACAGGTTAAAATGCAGATTATTATTGGTCCAGGAAAGCAAATGTTTCTTTTCTTTCTTTAAAGCCTTCCTTTTTTTTTCACTGGGCAAATAGTGTACAAAAGCAACCATGTATGATACATTATTTTTTTCATTTTATCAAAATGTTTGATGCGGTTCATTTGAAAACAGCAGGAAGCAGCATGCATTGAATTCAAAATCTAATCTAAGCAAATATCCCTACAGCAAAAACCCAATTGATAACATCATCAGACATTTTCATAACATTTTTTATCATTCACCCCCTGCCTTGTATGACACACTAACTTCTGTAGCTCTCCAAAATAATACCCTTTATCATTACTTTAAAGTAAAACTGTTTCTGTTCTTTGTCTATGATGACCCATCCTGTGTCGATCAAAAAATTCTGACTGGAACTCCGTGGCCACGGCCTTTCCAGTAATATAACTTAAAAATTGATTCATTATTGTGTATAAAATTAATTTAATAAATCAAATACAATTCTCCAATAAATTTTTTTTAAATACAATAATTTTTAGGTAAGTACAATCACTAATTAATAAACTGCTAATTCAGTCTGAACAGAGTAAAATATTGATCACCAGCAAGTTCTACATATATTTATACTGTTTAAAGCTATAATTTCTCATGACTTATTTATTGGTGTGCAATAATACTTACCAGTATTTCATCAAAACAAATAAAATAATTCTTTGCTAGTTACATTTAGAATGATCAACTGGTAGCAAGGTTTTTTTATATGTAAATAGTGCATCTCAGTGTTCCAGTTGTAGAACACCGGAATCTCAAGCTGAAGATGGTGGTTCAAAACCCATTGGAAGTAGGCTCACACTTGACAACATGTCAAAATGACAAAATATTTGACATCCTATAGCCAATGATTAATAAATCAATGTCCTCAAGTGATGTAATTAAAAAAAAGAAGAAGATTATATGTAAATTTTTACACAGCACATATCAAAATTATAAAAACTGTTTTACAAGTTGGGAGCTTATAAGTAAAAATATCACATTATATCTAACTTTTATGGATTAAAAATCTGTTGTTTTAAGTTAGTTTGTAATGTCTTAATTACATTTAAAAATTAATATTAAACTTTTAATTACAAGAAAGGAAAGTATTGTTTAATGACACCCCAGTATATTCTTTACATTTAACAAATAATATTAACTTTCAATTTTAAAAGAATTAGTACAAACATCTAATTCTACAGTTATCGAACACATACAAAAAACATTTTTTTTAAATGTAACATGAGTTAAAACATCTTTCATCATCAGTTTAAAAAAATCAAAAACCAATCCCAGTTTTGGTCAACTTCCAAGAGCATGCTGTCCAAATTACAAAAACAGAGGTGACGAAACATGGAACGTTTTTAACTGTGAGTGCAAAATCCTATGTTAACTTCAATAAATCTTCCTCGCCAGCATTAGAAGTGTGCCAAGTCAGTGAAGAGATGGCACCAACAATGCTTGGTCTGGCTTGGGCAACCTCAGACATAGGAAACAGAGTTCTGCCATGTGTGATGAAAGGCCAAACACTGAACAGACTGTAAAGAAACTGGTAGTGAAGTCTACAGAGAGCTATAAATCAAACAGGAGTTAATTCAAACCTGCTACTGTGGCCACCATGTATTAAGCAGCCACCTGTCTTAAAGGGTTGCCTTTCGGTATTAAGCAGACACCTGTCTTAAAGGGTTGCCTTTCGGTATTAAGCAGACACCTGTCTTAAAAGGTCACCTTTCAGTATTAAGCAGACACCTGTCTTAAAGGGTCACCTTTCAGTATTAAGCAGACACCTGTCTTAAAAAGTCACCTTTCAGTATTAAGCAGACACCTGTCTTAAAGGGTCACTTTTGGTATTAAGCAGACACCTTTCTTAAAGGGTCGCTTTTTGGTATTAAGCAGACACCTATCTTAAAGGGTCGCCTTTCAGTATTAAGCAGACACCTATCCAAAGGGTCGCTTTTTGGTATTAAGCAGACACCTGTCTTAAAGGGTCACCTTTCAGTATTAAGCAGACACCTGTCTCAAAGGGTTGCCTTACGGTATTAAGCAGACACCTGTCATAAAGAGTCACTTTTACTTTCTCTTTTTAATGAAAGATAAGAACAAAGTTTTATACAAATTTTACAGAAAATATTTTGAGTGTTCATTTTGTTACCATAGCAACTACTAGGTGTATAATATAAAAGTTTTATGATGTGAAATACTTTTGTATATTGTGTACATTGTACAAGAGGTTTGAAAAAGGCAGATGTGTTATTTGACATTTATTTTTCATTTGAACACACTGGTGCTGTGATGTGCAAAGGGATATATAATTTCTCATTCTATCCACTTAGTATGCCAAAGGCTGCAGTACTTTTTTGTCCTGTCTGTGGGAAATACTAAAGAGAAGACCATTTGCTGATAATTAAAAAAAGTAGTCTATGTAACAGTGTTTTTTTCTATAGAGTGTATGCTTCAAACACCTTATATTTAATACCTAACAAAACAGTATGCTGAGATGTCATTAAACATTGCTTTCCTTTCATGAAGTAAACAGTAGCCATGTCTAATAGAGAGCCAATGTTTAGACACAATCCCTTTCACCCATCTCCCATACCCCTTCATCCATCTCCCATACCCTTCATCCATCTCCCATATCCATTCATCCATCTCCCATACCCATCTCCCATACCCCTTCATCCATCTCCCATACCCCTTCACCCATCTCCCATACCCCTTCATTCATTTCCATACCCCTTCACCCATTTCCCATATCCATTCATCCATCTCCTGTACTCTTCATCCATCTCCTATATCCATTCATCCATCTTCCATACCCCGTCACCCATCTCCCATACTCTTCTCCCATACCCCTTCATTCATCTCCATACC
>JAULBS010124667.1:0-13872 GCA_032355785.1 Symmetromphalus regularis | reverse complement strand
TTGTGACTGTCAAAGCTTGACAAATGACAATTCTGTACCGGACAATGTCCGTGACCGAGCACTTATTTCCAGGCTTGGGATGTAGTTTTAATAAAGATAAATCGATATCCTGATATCGGCATATCATACCTCTGCAGTGGGATTACTGCCTAACAGACTAGATGAAAATGAAACGGCTCCAGAAATCTCAGCATCATTGTTCGAAACCTGATCACTTGTATTTTCTTCAATACTAGTATCACCTGTTGATTCTTCCTGTGTTACCAATGATAATTCATCGATAACAGAATTGCTATTTTGTTCGTCACTGTTACCATGACTCCCTGAAGCTGAACTAAGTGAAACACTAGATGATGATAATCCAAGGTTTGATTCAACCAAAAATGCATCAATATTCGTATTCAATCCATAAAATCGCTGAAATCTTGGAAGACTGCGAACTTCTTGGAAAATGGATGAGAAATATTCATGATCTACACTTTTTGGATGGACACTAAGGCTGCTTAAAATGTTGAAGTGATTGTGGAAAGTTGCTGGTGTGTACGCAATTGTCTGTCCCAAAATGACATCTTGAACTTCGGGGTAGTTCATTAAATTACTGTGGAGGTAGTTGTTAAGATCTGTTCTGAGTAAACTTAAAATAATGGCAATTTGTACTAACCCATCGGTAAAATACTGTTTGATGCCAATCATATTTTGCTTTAGCTTAGAAATCACCTGGTAAACATATAACAAATGCTTTGTTTTTAGACTGGTTACTATTTTGGTGTTTGTTGTTCAGTTCTAAAAATAGAATTCTGCATAGTTTAGACAAAGTAGGCTGGAGATGTAGATTATTCATAAAAGTCCACTAAAATAGTGTTCATCGTACAAGCATTCTGAAACCATTTTACGAAAAAAAAAATCCGCAGGGGTTTCTTTTAACCATTTCATAACCATAAAAGATAAATCCTTCTCGAAATTTCTCCCTTCCGCTTCGCAATGGCTTTCCGGAACATGAATCAGCAGATTGGAAATGACGTTACGAGAGATACGCATGCGCTAAATGACGTAGTCCAACTTTTGACACTGAGCATGTGCGATGACCTACTTCCGGGGCAAATTACAAGATCATTTCAACCCACTTCGATATTTTACCTCAAAATTAGACAACTAACAGTCACTAAAATTGCCTTTAATTAGCAAAATTTTGCAACAAAAACCTGTCTACAACTCACTAAAATTTAAATCCAGTTTTAAAATTGTGCGGTATTGCCATGATGTCAAATTAGAATATGGTTGCCCAGCTGATGCTGTTACAACCCACCATTCCACAAACAAGTCGATTTACTTCACCGTCTAAATACGCCCTAATCATCATGTTACATTATCTAAACAGACAAAAAGAAACACAACTAATAACGCCATACCTGTGGCAATCCATTCCCTCCTCCATCTGGCACCATATGCTGTGTTTTCATCATTTTAATATGATTCAAACTCCTCTCGCTGTCAACGATCCAAGCTTGTACTTCTATCTATTCTAAACTAGGTCTACCTATGACCTGTGACCTTTGTCAATTCTTGTATTTCATTGGCTACGAAGTCGGTATCAACACTGAATGATATTGGTGGTGAAAAAGAGCTCTTGTTTTGAGTACACAGCAGGTTACAGGTGTTTACATTTTTGATAATTCCCTTTTCAGACTCGTGAATAGGATGTTCATAGTTTGCGGCTATTGTGGATAATGAATGAATTTACTCCCCAAAAAATGTTTCCACTTTTTCAGCCTAACAGGGATGCAATGTTAATTTGTAAGGCACATATATGTAGATGTATACATGTAATAATTATTCATTTTAAAAACCCAAAAGTTATGTCTAAAACTAAATTCAGATTAAAATGTTATAATAAAGTTTCACCTGCTCATTGCAGGCTTCTGTTGGAAAAATAAAATAAATATATAAAGGTCCAATAATTATAGTGATGCATAATTAAGATATAAGAATGGGCCCTAGCCAGGAGGGGGCATAAGACGACCCCCGCCCCCACCCAGCAGGATTGAGAATTCCGCTAAAATTATATATATATTATATTGTTTCATTTTTGTATTATTATTATTAGTTCCGTCCGTTTACATGAAATTTCGTCCCCACCCCGCTAAATATGTTGGCTACGGCCCTGTAAGATAATATATTGAACTGAATGCATGTCTTTGCTAATTATCGAGAGTGCGGGTGGTCTGTAAAGTGAAACAGAGTTTTGTATGGGAAAACTGTCAGGTAAATGGCTTATGGGGGTGGGGTGACAATCTCCTTTACCTATCTGTATAATATTTATTTATTTAATAATTAAGGCATGGGATTTTTAATCTCAGTGCCGGTTCCGATTCGTGTGCGTGGTCCACAGCTGGTTTATCAAAGGCTGTGGCTTGTGCTATGCAAATTTTTTGTTGTGTTTTTTTTTATCATAGGCATAGTTAGGATTTTAGGGAGTCGAGTAGTCTTTTTATATGGGGGGCGCTAACTGCACAAAAAGTACTAATAGGATTGCAAGACAGGTATATATAAAGGTTAGTGAGAAAAAAAATGTGATTGGGAGACATGCCCCCCTCACCTGGTCACGCTATTGCCTTTAATATACCAGTGACTGGGGCATTGATTAGGACGGAAAACAGATAATAAGTCCACTGAGGGGGTTCGATCCTTCGACCAAAGTACCTCAAAAGTACGATTTACCGATAGAACATATAGCAGGCGCGGATGCAGGATCTCTAAAAGGGGGGTCCAAATGTGGATTACTGAAAAGGGGGGGGGGAGGGGCCAAAAGTGATGAATGATTAGAAATGGTGAAAAAATTGTTAATTTTCACGTCCTTCCACTCTTTAAAAGGTAAAAATTCGAGAAATGGCGGGTTCCTAACCCCCTGGACCCACTACTGCATACGGACGCAATAAGGTGTTGCATCAGACTTCAGTTCAGTCAGTGATGAGTCATGGTAATAATAACTTACTCAGCACAACTACTGCAGGGTCACCCGCTTTGTCATGTATCAGGCGCGGATGCAGGATTTCTGAAAGGGGGTTCCAAAGGTAGATTTCTGAAAAGGGGGGGTCCAAAAGTGATGAGAGGTGAAAAACGGTAAATTTTCATGTCCTTCCACTTGTAAAATGGAGAGAAAAAATAGAGAAAAGGGTGATTCTGACCACCTGGACTCCAACCTCGGATCCGCTTGTGTGTATGTACCAATATGGTGGTTTTAGGCAGCCTGTTTGAAAGTGACTCTTGGCAAAGGACAAATTATTAATTGTAGGAACGCATAAAACTCTGAAACAGGAGAGTGTAACCACGAACCCCAAAAGAGGTGACCATTTTTCGTGAGATGATGGAGCATAGGTAACGAAAAACTATGTATATGTTCAAACAGGTGTGTTGCCTTAAAAAGTTACTCGTCCCTACGAAAAAATCACTAGACCCCTCATTTTAAAATATTGGAAAAATATCTACTGGCCCGAGGGACTAGCGTCAGTAAGTATTTACTCGCTCCCAGTAAATTTTACTCACCTTCGGTGAGGGGCGAGTATTCGTTTCTATTCCTGTTTAAATAGTGTGAATAACCTTTAGGTTTATATATGTATAATAATTATAAACATATACACACGTATTAGAATACCTTATAATCAGGGGCGGTACCAGCAATTGTGAATAGAGGCGGGAACTTTTGAGGGCTTTGTAATTGCTGCGTTGGGTTTTACAAGAAAAATGTTCATTGCCCGAAAATTGGGGGGGGGGGGGCGTGCGCTGAGTGCCCCTCACATTGGAACCGCGCTTGATAATATGACATAAAATGTACAAAATCCGTATGATTATTAGCGTTCTTTACTGGGTTTAGTATCAAACACAGAAACTCGAGTGAGCATCCGCTGGCTTTTTAAGTCTTGAACATAAGGATGCAGTCAGCTGTTTTCAACAAAACTATAAAAACATCTTCTTAAGATTATAATGCATTACTGCATCAGATGTTAAACTAGACAGTGACGAGTCATATCCTAAAATTCCCAGTGATGACCAGTTTCATGTCTGGGTATTATTGGGTTACAGATAGGTTATCAAGGGCGAAAATCTGTTCCGGAAAGTGGAAGGGGCGGAACATCCCCCCTGTCCAGAAAGTGGGGCGATAGACCATCCCGCTGTCTTCCCGCCCCCTCCCCCATTATAGACACCTTGTGTACGTCAGTATGGCTGTATTTGCGCTAAGACAACATGGGTAAGTGTTATATTGATACAATAAAGAGAAATATTAGTAAAGATTATTATTTAGGCATTTTAATTTCATTTTTACGAAGTGAAAAGTGGGGGGATAATTACATAGGCATCCCCCCCATTCCAAAACGTGGGGGGACGTGCCCTCCCCATCCACCCCCCATCGGGTTTACGACAATGAACATGGCCTTCTCTCCGATATCAGTAGAACTTGATTCTTTCTATATATACTGAATGTATTAATATCTGTATACGAAATAGTATGATAACACCTTTAAATATTATTTATATTTTCTGTGAGTTGTCTACTATAGTAGTAAGCCTACACTGTGTGTTATTTCACATATTTATATGCATGTATCCACAGGAAGATTTAATTCTGAAAGATAAATTATTTAAATCTTAGGTCAGAAGATGATTTTGACAAACTAAGTTTCTCTAAACCCGCCAAAGCTGCATTCCTGCAGTCCATATCTCGATCCTCCACCAGGAAGAACAGCAGACCTCACTTACAGTACCTGTTCAGGAAGGGCGTGGAGATGGTGCACGACCTACACGAGGACGAGGGAAAGGTTGGTGTAGTGTATACAACCCCTGAAATTGCCTGTGGCAATCGGCAATGCCATGGAGATTGCTGCGGTGTTTTTCATTCACGGGGGCACATTTTTTGCCGCGGAATAAAAAAAAAATTCAAATTGTATTTTTTTTTTATTTAAAAATTAAGTGTACTTTACACCGAAATTGCTGTGGTAAATGCCATGGATACTATTTCTCCACAGTATTTATTTTGTCGTGGACATTATCTTAATTGCAGGGTTGTGTATATATCATAAACAATTACTTCAATGCACAGAGAATAAAAACAAGAAATGTTTTGTTCTAAACAACTACTTCATCAGATGTTGAGTTAAAAATCGGTACCTCAGATACAGCTTGTATTTATGACAGTAATTCTGTATATTAATTTTTATACTTAACGTGTATTTATGAAAGTGGTAGTACATCAATGGGCATCTTAGCTCAGAACAGGGGAGATAATAAAATAGGTGGCGCGTTGCTGGTCAGGGTCCAATAAACTCGGGCAATAGGTTGATAGCTGTATTTTAGGGTTACGAAATATGCGGAAAACCCAGGTTTTTTGGGGGGCTTGTCTAAAATCAAAAAACAAATTCTACTGATGTATTGTAGGTTTTTTTTCAAACTAATAAATAAAAACAGTAATTTAAATTCGTACACGTTTTTGTTGTCAATGGTTTATCGAGTATTTCCTTGTGTAAGGGGAGGAGGTTGGTGAATACAAAACGACCCAACCCGATAAGGTCAAAAGGGCTACTGCTAACACTCCAATACCCGATGCATGATATATAATTATTATTAATATTGGTGCCGATTTCGTCAATACACCAATCTGCTATTTTGTCCAAATAGGTGCCGTTTTAAGCCAAGCAAAATGCCGAAAATATGGCCTTGTATGGGAGGGTCTTGATGACTTTAATGAGATTCAAGAGCATCAGATGCAAAATATATGTATGAAAGAATATCGTATTAATTAAAGATCCCATTGTAAGGGAGGGTCTCAGTGGCGGATTTAAGCATAAGCTAAACAAACCTCACAATTCAAAGGGACTTTACAAAATATCAGATTTTTATTTCTTTTAAAATTTTATGCGGCTTTTTATGTATACTATAATTTTTAACAAGGGGCCTCCAAGTTTTGTATAGTATAGGGTCTCACCAATTCTAAATTCGGTACTGGAGGGTCCTGATGACTTAATTGATACACAAATCCATCAGTTGCAAAGTGAATTTTTTAAAGTGATATCACACCAATTAATATCTATGTTTTACAGGGTCCTGATGACCTGAATGAGATTCAGGTACGGCAGCTACAGGGTGTGTTGCCGGGGATGAAGGAACAAGCTATACGCAGACTCCCTAAAGAGGCGATTCTACGTAATCTGGACATCTTTGAGGAGGTGGATCTAGGCCGTGATGAGGGCAAGGCCGTGGTGGAGAGAGTTACTCAAGACGATCTGTGAGTTCATTAATTTATAACTGCACCATGAAAGTGAGTGATTTATTTAATGGTAATATTTAAAGATGCTCTACTAAGACTTAAGTGTCTTTTCCTAGCTTGTTTTAGCGTGGCGTAATGCCTCAGTAGTCTAGTGCCATCTTGCCCCTGGACAATGCCATACTACCCTTAAATTAAATGTCTTTTATCAGTAATTATGTTCCCAATGGCCTTTTTGTAATAAAGTCAGAAATTTGGAATTTGACATCTAATTAGAAGACCACAGTTTAAACATATAAATTATAAAGGACAAGCCGACATGAGCGTTGAAGCATGAAAGTCTATAGCAAATCTGTTTTTTTTAAAACTTCATCTCATAAAAATGCCCCAAGATGCTTTACATGTGTCATTTGTTAAGGACACGAGAATAGGTGTTCACAGACAACAATCAAGATGATAAACCATTTCCAATGGGACATTACACAGGAAATATAAATAATTCTGTTGAACATAAATTCAGTTATCGTCTTTCTCTAACATTTTTTTCAATAATTTTGATGTTCATGATAATTTCTAATTGTGTTGTAGTTCGTGGAATTGTCGCAGAGAACGTCTGGCGCAGCTTGCTCCGTATATCCACCTCCTCAGTGAAGACAAACTGAAATCTATTTGCAAGGTATTACAGATACAGGGCATATTTCATGTTGTTGAAGTGTTATGTTGTCAGATAACGTGTTTACCTGTATTTCATGTTGTAAAAGAGTTATGTTGTCAGATAACCTGTTTACGTGTATTTCATGTTGTAGAAAAGTTATGTTGTCATATAACCTGTTTACGTGTATTTCATGTTGTAGAAGAATTATGTTGTCAGATAACGTTTACGTGTATCTCATATTATAGAAGTGTTTGTCAAAATAGAAATGTTTTTAATGTAAGTTACTTTAAGATATTAAAAAAACTGCTCCACTAAATGATGTATAATCAAAGTGACAAAACTATTTTAATATTCAGATTCAAATGCAACTATGTATTTAATAATATCAAGTTTGAAAATAACTCTCAAAAACTGTTGAACATAGAGTTATATCCCTTTATTTAGTAAATCCATGTAGTTTCAAATTTTAACAGACAATCAGTACTTTCAAAATGAAATACAACTGAATTATTTTCTTGATATCAGATCATTAAACAAAAAACCCCACCCCAAAACTCTAATAAAATAAGAAGTATTGACTTTTTGTGTTCATTATACCCTTATTTTCCATTCCAACCAGTGGTCCACAACTAGTTTATCAAAGGTCGTGGTATGTGCTGTCCTGTCTGTGGGACGGTGCATATAAAAGATCCCTTGCTGCTTATAAGGAGGAGTAGCATATGTGGCGGCAGCGGGTTTCCTCTAAAGACGTATGTCAGAATGACCATATGATTGACGTCCAATAGCCAATGATAAGATAAAAATCAATGTGCTCTAGAGGCGTAGTTTAATAAAACAAACTTTACTTAACTTTTTCATTACACCCTAATTGATAACTTTTTTTCAATAAGTGGATGTCAGAGCTAGCGAGGTGCATTTGAAAGTGGGGGGAGGGGGTGCGATCCTTGACAACCAGCTAATGTATTAAATGTTGGACTTAGAACCCCTCATACTCTCCGAAAATTCTTCGGATTTCGGTCACTTTATTTTGTCACTGAGTCTGAAAGCAAAAAAAATAATAATAATGAAATTAAAAAAACTTTAGTGATTTTTTATTAGTTGTTCCCTAAAATATGGGGCCATGGCCTCCCCGGCCCCACCCCCTTCACCGCAGTGCCTATATGTGTGTAATATGAATGTGATGTATACCGTGTATTAATAGCGTGTTTTCGTTGTTAGCCAGAGTTAGCTGCTGCAAGTTCGCTCATTACGAAAGGTATGGAGAAGAAGGATCGGTGGAGGAATGAGAGAGAGACAGAAGGGTTTAGTCGCGAGGATGACAGCATGAGGGAGGACAATGACGGCAAGGTGACAATTGTAAAACATATTGTACAGAGTATTAAGGATGACGGCGCTAGTAGAAGACGAAGAGCAACAGGTACGTTATGACCTTACAGGCTATTTTCCGTTCCAACCAGTGGTCCACAACTGATTTATCAAAGGCCGTGGTATGTGCTGTTCTGTCTGTGGGACGGTGCATACAAAAGATCCCTTGCTGCTTATCGGAAGGAGTAGCCTATATGGCGGCAGCGGGTTTCCTCCATAGACATATGTCAGAATGACTATATGTATGACGTCCAATAACCAATGATAAGATAATAATCAATGTGCTCTAGAGACGTCGTTAAATAAAACAAACTTTACATTATTTTTTTCTACAGCTGGTTTGACCTGTGATGCTATTAAACTGCTGGGTACCAAGGCGACATTGCTGGACAAGGCAGAACTGGAGGCTATAGACTCGACTGTAGAGTTCCCCAATTGTCTGGAAACACTGGGAAACCTGGATGGCTGGACTAGAGAAAAACAGCTGATACTACTGAACAAAGCAAAACAGGTGAGGGTAGTTGTGGTTTTCAAACAATTAACGATATACTGAATAAGCATGAACTGATCCAGAGTCCAATGCATTCTAGAGTGTCTTTTTTTTAAATTTGCAATGCAATTGCACAAGACCAGGGTAAATCTCATTAGACGGATTTACAGTTATTATGCAGAACGCGGATTTCAAAGAGAGACATAACAATTTTTTTGCTAATTGAAAAGAGTAACCTGTGTTCAACTTTTATTTTCTCTAAAATGTAATATGTTGCAATTTTTATGTTTAAACTTAATACCTCTAAATGAACAGTGTGATGGGGTGTCATTATAGAAAGATTATTTTCCATCAGTGCTGTTGTTGCTATCAATTTAAAAGAGTGGACGTAATAACAGATGTCTGTGATCAATGCATGTATGTTGCTAATTTTAAAAATATATTGTATCATCACACGATGAAGTCATTCACGAGTTCATGTCATCAACTTTGGTAAAATATATGATGGGTCTAGTCTTGTACAGTTTTAAATGTGATATTATGTCTGTGTTGTAGTCTCTGGGTGAGGTGCACACGTGGACAGCTAGTGACTTACGTAGAGCGGGTAGTATAGTGACTGCCCTTCCCGCCGAATCTTTCAAAACACTTCAGTTGACGTCAGTGGAAGCCATGGCGAGGATTGGTCGACACAGGCTAGATGCACAACAGGTACTTATTCTGAATCTAATGAATATTCATCAGGTACTTAATTTAGTTCAACTGAATGTTCAGAATGTATTTAATATATTTAAAAATTAAATGATATATTCTAAACTTAATATTTATTAAATATGTTTAAATTGAATATTCAACAGATATTTAAATTACTTAAAGTGAATATTCAGCAGGAATTTCATCTAATATTAAAAACCAATCATAAATCAATCCACTAAAAAAAATATTTTTAAAAATGAAATTTAATTTTAAAAACCCCATCTGATATACGCGTCAAATGGAGTAGATTTTAATATTATGCAAAACGTAGATCTGGGGTAAAATTAAAAACCTTTGAAATGGCAACACCTTATAATTTGTTTTGAGCATCTGTATTTTATTCTACCAATTATAATAAAATATGTTAAGTATATGCATAACCTATGTTTCAGTTAAAAGCTGGTGTTTACTGCTGGTTGAATCTCACTAAGAATAATGATGTCACGACAATATCCGCTCCGGAGCTTGTGTCTTTAAAACATTTTGTTTGTGGACTGGATGACGAACATATTGCGCAGTTACCGGAACGATCATTCAGGTACTTAAATATAGTAATAATATAAGGTTATTTATTTTGCCAAAAATACTCATTTTATAGTTATAAATATATAATAATAATTGACATAATATAATGTGTATATTATGGGGAATGGTTAAACAGAATCAATAGTAAGAAAAATTAATACATAAATATAGTAGGGCTAACGCCAAATCTTAATATTAACTTGTATTGTACAGTTATAAAAGATAATTAGTTATATAACCTCTGCTATTAAGAAAATGTCCGCGGCAAAATAAATGCTGTGGAATAATAGTGTCCACGGCAATTTTAGCATTCACATGTTTACAACTCTAAGGGAAAAAAATTAGTCCGCGGCAAAAAAAAAGGTGCCGCGGAGAATGAAAAACCCCTGCAATCTCCACGGCATTGCCGATTGCCGCGAGCAATTTCAGGGAATAGTTATATGACAAACCAAAATCAGTATTTCACATAATACTAATTATGATAAACCAAAAAACACTTCACTTTTATATAATTTAGCCTACAATGCAGAGTAATACAATGTGTACATCGGGATTTCATCGGTTGGTTATTGTTGTTAATGATGATGCTGTTTTGTTGGATTTTTTCTCTCTTTTTTCAGTTTGTACATGAATGCAAAACTATTTAGTCAGTCCTTAAATGCTGGATAATAGTGTAATATATGATCAAAATAATTAATAGTTTCGTGCAATGTTTCTTTATTAAGTTTGAGAGTTTTGTTTTTTAAATATTTATTGTTATTATTATGCAGAGCGGCTATATATGAGATTGGAAAGATACGAAACTGTGAATTATCCAAACTTCGTGCACTGGCGGCAAAAACGATTAGGACATATGGTGGAGCTGTATCACAATGGCAGGCGGCTCGCATTGCAGATATAGGAATCATTATTGGTGCGTATCAAATTCACATTATAATTGTCATCAGTTTTATTCTTAGCCAAAAAAAAGAAAACCCATATTTTCAGTACCCCAACCGATCCCATTTAAAAATTGCCGACTAAACTTATTTTTTCCATGAAAATTGAAAGTCGTAATTCTGGTTGTTTATTCCATACCTTTCGTTCTTTTCTGGCCGCTTTTCCGATATTATACCTGCAAAAATCTGAAATAACACTGGAACCGCTTTTGATCATTCAAAAGTCTTTTAGACTGCCTTTTTAATAAATGTGTGATAAACTCTAAACATGACCATAAGTGAAAAGTAAAGCATTAATTATTCTACTTTACACATAACATTATTATGTACAAGAATTAAAAAAAAAACTTAAAAAAAAAAAAAATCCACCGACCTACCGACCCAATTTTTTTACCATGTAGTAGGAAACAGGTAATTTTTATTTTTTGCTTTATCTCTTTAAAGAAATTGACGATGGTGTGTTATAGGCTAGGCATGAGATATTCTTTTATTTCTTTTTATAACAAAGTATTTAGTAGATAATCAGTGGCGGATCAAACCCCCAGCCTCCCACCACCTAAATTTTTCGATTTACATTAAAAAAATGAATCATTATTATTATTTTGTATTAATATATTTTTTTTTTTTTTGGGACGTTACAGTATCTGAGGAACTGGCTTCATATTATTGCCATCACCCCTAAATGGATTTTCTGGATCTGCCACTTATAATATTCATCTATATATTATAATGGATTTTTTCAGAATATAATTTTCAAATCTAAAATAATTTTTGTGTCTTTCTTCAACATAATATAGTGTATTAGATTTATAATTATATATTATTATATCTCATTTTTATTTTAAATATGTTTTGGTTAAATTACAAAAACTCTTTTTCTAATACCTCTAACGTTATTTAAACTATTAACTCTTGATTTTATAGGAGGATTTTATCCAGCCCATATCAAACAGCTGACAGCCAATCACATTGCAGAAATCAGCCCTGACGTCATTCGTAACCTGCCAGCGGAAACCCTCAAGGTATTGTGTTTTAATCATTCCGTATTTGTAGAATACATTTTTGTAATTCATCATTTCTATGGCTCCTAACTTTATCAAAAGTTTAATATAATTAAATGATTGTGTTCTCGATGATGTGAAACCAGGACAACCACAGCTCCCCAAGATGTCATTTGTATAAGTTTTACTATTATTATTATTATTATTACTTTTTGTAAATATTTTTATTTATTTATTCATTCATTTATTTATTTATTTTGTCCGTGTTTTGAGTTTCACGAGCAATTAGATTTCTTTATTTATTTAATTTTATTTATTTATTTTGTCCCGGTTTAGAGTTTCACAAGCAATCAGATTTATTTATTTATTAAATTTTATTTATTTATTTTGTCCCTGTTTAGAGTTTCACAAGCAATCAGATTGGATCATTCAGCACAAACTAGGCCTTTGCTGTTATTATTTATGTATTTATTTTGTCTGTGTTTAGAGTTTTACAAGCAGTCAGATCAGGTCATTCTCTACTAACCAGGCTAACGCTGTTAATTATTTATTTATTTATTTTGTCCGTGTTTAGAGTTTTACAAGCAGTCAGATCGGGTCATTCTCTACTAACCAGGCTAACGCTGTTAATTATTTATTTATTTATTTTGTCCATGTTTAGAGTTTTACAAGCAGTCAGATCGGGTCATTCTCTACTAACCAGGCTAACACTGTTAATTATTTATTTATTTATTTATTTATTTTGTCCGTGTTTAGAGTTTTACAAGCAGTCAGATCGGGTCGTTCAGTACTAACCAGGCTAACGCTGTGACCGAGGCGCAGTACCAGTATTTGGAGGCAGCTCAACAAGATGTTTTAAGCAAAAAGGCGACATTCGCATTCAGAGGAAAGCCAGGTAAAGGTTAACATATGTTCTTTAGAAGATATTATTATTAATATTGTGTAAACATCTCGGGGCATAGCTAGAGATGGGAAACCGCAGGGGCAAAACCCAGACTCTGGGAGCTTGAACCATGTTAATAATAAATATCAGTATCATAGGAAAAAAAATTAAAAAATCTGCGGAAATTCCAAATGAGGCAACACCCTTGTCTTCCTCAGGCTGGCTATGCTATAGGAAATGAATTAACTGAATGTAATCATGAGAGTGTATGGGTGAAAATAAGGAGCTTAGCAGACCCATAGTCAAGGGGAGTGGAGGGGTCAGTGATATGTGGAGATAGTGAGGTGGGTAGCATGTCCATAATAATAATGGTGCTGGGGAAATACAGAAGAAAAAAATTATTAGTTTTTTTAAATTAGAAATTTATTTTAAAATCTGCTTTTTAAAATTAAAATGTGAACCTTGTTTATAAATCCTAACAAATAATAGTTTGCATATTAATAATTAATAATAAAAGTTTTAATGACTAGGAATATAAATCTGTTTTAATGATATACATCCAACCGTCAAAGTAGCTTCCACATATATTATGGTATGTGCATTATACGTTGTATTATGTGTTGTATGCCTTGTGTTATGCATGGTGTTATGCGTCATGTGTGGTATGTATGGCATAATGTATGTATTGTGGTATTATGTGCATTATGCGTAGTAGTATACACGGTATTGAATGTTATGCATGGTAATATCCTGTATGGTATTGAGTATATTGGGTGTGGTATTGTGCATAGTATTATATATGGTATTACGCGTGGTATTATCTTTTACATGGGGCTTTGGAGACTGGGGAGGGAGCTGTAGCCCCCCTCCCCAATAATTCTCATAAATATGTTCCTTATTCATTGTTGAATTATTCTACGGCAAATTCTGATGTTCAGAAACGGGAGCAGCCCCTCCCTCCCCCCCATATGAATTTTGTTCCAACGCTTCTGTGTTATATGTGGTA
>JAULBS010124656.1:0-13872 GCA_032355785.1 Symmetromphalus regularis | reverse complement strand
ATATATTAATTATAATTTGACCTTATAACTAACTTTAGACACCACTCTCCAATATTAAAAATACAGACACATACTCTGGAGCGTGTTCGGGTTTTTTCCTGAGCATCTCAAATAAAATCTGAATTTTCTGATCCATAAGGATCTCACGGATTTCAGGATCTGCCAGTATGTCCTTAACTTGTTCATCTTCTTCAGGTGTCGGCTTGGTTGGGTCATGAACAGAAATATCTGCACCAGTTTGATTAGGGATCACCGATGGTTCAGAGACAGCCATCTTGCTGAAGTGATTCCCTGTAAACATGACATAAAAAAATCAATAATATTACAATAGTTTCATAATATTACAAAATTACAAAGAAAATTATTACAGTAACTCAGTAAGCTAACCTGTTCAAATTATGGCTCTTTATATCCAAGATTAAGGAATGTTCTTCAGATTTAAGTTTAAATTAAGATGTAAATATAGTATTTAAACACCTACCATTTATTAACAAATTTATGTCCCTCATGAAACAATTTTTCTTTGTAAGGTAGTAGAAGCCTTTATCAGTGTCCTGACAAGAGGTTTTTTTGGTTTATTTAAATAGTTTATTGCCCCAGACGTGTTATGATAGTGTCAAAGTTATGGCCTGAATTCACCACCATCTATATAATATAGCAAACAGTCTTCTGACTAGAGTTAGCAGGGATCTGCCCACGGTGGTCGATACCGACCAGCACTCAAAATATCCACCTATGACATAAATACTACCACCCATCACTAAAAAGTGCATTTGAACTTCAACTAAATAAAATTGTTACTATATGAAACAATCCTCATTCATAATATAAAGAATTGGGTTATTTTCTTCGTTTACATTGTGAATTCTGATCGCTAATACAACATCAACTCTGATTGGCTGAAGTGGAATGCAAACAACCAATGAAAAGCGAGGACACATTTAACCTTGGAACATCACAAGCAGACGCCTGGTGTGCATCATGGTCAAGCAGCAACTGACGCTGTACGATGTGTTTGAATTTAAAATTGAAGCAGCGAAAATAACCACAACTCATTTCATCCTGGGCAGAACCCTGAGTTAGTGAGACACAAAGTACCAGATTGAACATATTACCCATGAGAGCACAGAAGTCAGTGAAAAATGTCTGCATTTCCTTGTTATCCTGGTATTTCTCAGAAGCTGCCTTAGGGTCTTTCTGGAACTCAGCAATGGCTTGTATAAATGAAGGATCTGCCAACCGTTTGTTCAGTGTCTCATTCTGCTGAATCTGTGTCATCAAGTCATCCGTAACCCAGTCTGCAAACAAATAACACGGTGTCATGTACGGACAGAAATATATGTACAGACAAACTCATTTAAATGTTTCTTTTTCACTTCATCATAGCAGCAATACAGATACTTATGAAACCAAGAAATCAACTTGTATAAGCTTGTGTCATGTCAACGGCTATTGTGGAGATACCTGTAAAGTAATATCAATTAAAGTGACGACATTATCTGTCAGTATCCAGGCACTAATCTAGGATAGAAAAAGTGGGAGAAGTGACTTCTCTCTTTCCATTAGAAATAGAAGTTTGATAAAAATGGGCGAAGTGAACCTACCAAAAACGAAATTTTTTAAATATATTATTAATTTTTTTATCATGTAGACCTATGACAATTTTTTCTG
Organism: Symmetromphalus regularis; assembly: GCA_032355785.1. Lineage (NCBI taxonomy): Eukaryota > Metazoa > Mollusca > Gastropoda > Neomphalida > Neomphalidae > Symmetromphalus > Symmetromphalus regularis. The sequence goes on along the minus strand of JAULBS010124656.1, from coordinate 12,201 downwards.
GAGATATTAAAAAAAAATAGATATATATTTAAATTAACAAAAAAAATAACTATTAAACATTGTTTTAATAATAATTTTATTTATTTATTTAAAAAATAAATATTATTTGGTGGGGAAACATCTGAGCCCTATCATCTATCTCCATTTTTAATGCCTATTAATGGTCACCAGACAATTATTTTTAATTAAGATTTAATAATGAAATAAGTGGAATCAACAACCATATAACTTTAATACATATGCCATTCATGATTGAAAATAGATACTACTGACAAGAACCCTAAGTGAATTGAAACCGCATAATCTTTGTACTTGCCAGAATCACAACATAATTATTTCTTGCAAAATCATCCGGTTTCCTAAAGAATAGTCATAAGAGTAACAATCAAAGGTTCGCAATCAATCAATCAAAACCACTGTCTTAGAAACTACTGAAAATTAATTGACCACATTTCGGTGTCCATATTTTAGCAAAGCTAAATTAAAAGGATGAATGCAGACCAATCTCCAACGGCTTTGAACACTAGCACTAAATCAACAGGCAACATGTTTTTCACTGTATCTCTGGCAAAGTAACTGGAATTCTTGTTCGTATTACGTAACCAAGCAAAGCTCGATACAGTCTGTTCCGCGTTACCAGAAATAGCCGGTCATTGACAGGGGACAATAAACAGGCGTCATGCAAGATTTGTTACTTGTTTGTGTGTACAGATTAGTTAATGATATTTTGGTTGGTATCACAAATCAGTGTCATTGTCACGTTAGTTATTAGGATTTGTTTTCCACTTTATTTCGAGCAAAATATTACGGTGACTTTGACTTCTCACTAGTGCTAACAAGTTGGTGACTTGAGAAAACTTCTGGCGAAAAAAAGCCCCATTATGCCAGCTAGATTAGTACTTGGTATCATTGATCTATAAACCAATAACACATGTTGTATATGCAGGCCCGTAGGAACGACTTTGGGAGTGGTGGGGTGGGGGGTGGATATATTCTATATAAGCTTTATATCAGATTTTTGTTACAATGATAAACATTAATCAGTAAAAAAAAATTAAAATTAAATGACTCGCATGTGCTCCCCTATACCCTAGTTCCTACAGGCCTGATATGTCTTGTGAATCTCACCTTTCTTGTCTAAAAACTTTTGTGATGCTTCCATAGCCTGCTGAACTTCAGAAAACTGGAACTTCGAGTCATCTTGTTTGGTATTAGGTTTAATAAATGGAATACTTTCCTCTTCAGATCTATCAACTTCTGTCTTTTTAACAATATCTTGCTTTGTCTTGCTGACTTTTTTGTCAGTCTTACTTTTAGAATCACCAAACAGAAAGCCTTTTTTGAAGCCACCAAACATGCCTGAGTTGGATTTTGTTGATGCAGGAGTCTTTGTGTTGGTTTTAGTTTTACAAACCTCCATATCACTTGATTTTTGTGCATTGTAGTCAGTTTCACTTGTTTCAGTCGACTTTAATTTTTCCTCAGCATTCTGTGAGTCTGTTTGTAATTTAGTTGATAATATCTACAATAAATAATACTTGAAAATTACTACAAGAGAAGAAAAAAATGCATTTTTTGAGAAATATTTCTCATTATAAAATGAAGAATAGGATATTTGTAAAACTGAACTACAATGTTCCTTTTTTAAACAATCACTATGAAAAAAAAAGCAATACTTTGCATGGTGACAAACATCTTGGGATTTTTGGTCTCATATTTTAAAATATTCTCTTACTTAAGCAAAGAAAATTTTTAATGTTCTGAGATTGAAAAATATGAATTCCCATTAAAATTTTTTTACATAAAACATTTCAAAACCTAATTAAAAAAATAGCACATTTGCATTCATACATAAAGTATTGTCAGCAGATAATCAGCAAATAATGTACAAAAATGGTAGGTATTCTAACATCAGTGCTTGGGATGTGCGATGAATTCTTGTTGTGGGAGGTAGTGTTCTTGTTTTCTCTTAATGCTCCCATCTGATGAAGGAATTCACTCATATCCTCCAAAGGAGGAACATCTGCAAGACAAATAAAAAAAAAATCTATATAAACTAACATTAATTTTTAAATATAATTTAGAAAAAAAAGGGTAAACATATAAGCAAAAAATGATGTGGCCTTATACTTATGTCATACTGGATTTTGTTTAATAACATGATAATTTTGCAATAGTTATTTTATTTCTGTGACGCTATGAAACTTGAACAAACCATGTCTTAACTAGAATTTGACTAACCAGTTCTCAAAAAAATCCATGACAACAATTGGTGATGCAATCATAAAAGCTATCAACATCATCCTTGCCATCAAACAAAGAGTATGGGCAAGTCTGTTTTAGAACAAAGCATTATAAAATTATATGCAAAATGGCAGAAAAATTGTGTCTGGTTTAATTAACCATGAGACAAGTTTGCTTTACTAGTATACAGTAAATGGTTACACTTAAGTTAATATGTTACAGATGTATTAACACAGTCATTGAAGAAAAGAGTTTAAAAAAAAAAAAAATAATAACTATTTAAAAACAGGGGGAGGAGGTAGATATAAACGACACCCACAATTTTATAATTATCCCTGTGGGAAGGTGCAAGGGGTATACACTCCCTTTTTCATATGTGTTGTACAACATCCACTTGTGTGTACACATTTCATCATTTTTTTTAAACATTTATTTTAATGAACTTAATTCCCCCCCCCCCCCCCCGGCCTTTCATTTTACCAATCCCTAACCTTTGTGTTACATGGTATTTTTTGTTTAAATATGAGTAATTTCAATGCATAATGACCTAACCTGAATCTCCCATAATTCTATTTCAATTATTCTAAATAACTGCTTTTATAAACGAGGTAAAAGTTGTATTTCAGATAAAAGTTCCCAAAATATTTTCATTTGTTGGTAACTGGTGATTGGTTACTTATTAAGTGCGTAACGAAATAAGAAATAACAGTCAATAGACTAACCGCAAGAGGTTGTACGAGACGCTATCAAAAGGAAACGTTAAGCGTAGCTTTCTACACGGAAAAGTTTAAAAATAAAAATGTCTTCCGGTGGAAAAGAAAACACACGTGTTGACAAAATTCGAAAAGATAAAAAGAAGTTAAAGCTTATTCTAGCTTTAATAAAGGGAGGAGATATTTCAGAAGATGGTAAACCATATGTTTTCAACGAATAGTGATTTTGGGGAGTTTATTTTCAAAACAAACAAATCGCTTAAATTTATGATGTTTGACGTCGTTTAAAAAGTCGCTTATCGGATTTCGGATGATACCCCCATAAATTCAGTATAAATTAAAGTAAAAAATTCAGTTCTTCGTACGGAGAATATTTTTATAACACTCATGGAAAATATCTTAATCCAGGTCACTTAATTCTTATTAGACTAAAAAAAAGTAAAATGATTGTTTTATTTGCATAATTTCAGAAATAAAAAAACTGAAGAGATTGAAGAAGAAGATTAAAGAAAGACTTGTTCATTCTTCAAGTGATGTTTTACATCATACAGGGTCCGACTCTGGTAAGTCAGAGAGTAACTTGATGATTTCTTGATGAAATATAAATTAAAATACAAATTATGGGTTTCCAAAACATTTCCTATTTTAGTATTTATGATGCTATTAAAGTATAGTTTGTTTCATACAGAGTTCAGTCCAAAGAATTGGTATGCAGTAAAAATCAAATGATATGCACAAGAAGACTTCTTTTTGTGTGAAAATTAGTTTATAATGCAGTGTTGAGTTTTTTTTCTAAAGCAACTAGCCACAGGGTTAGTAGGTTTGTGATTTCCACTAGCCCACCAAGCTGAACCACTAGCCCAAAGACTACCAAATTTACCTTGAACATTTTCATATTCAACATTTTTCTTTCTATTATTACCGAATTAGCAAAACAAATGTCATTTTATAATTTTAAAAATCGACAGACGGCTTATTTATAAACTTCAGTAACCAGTGGCGGTCTTGGTGGGAGACCTCATAAATTTAGCAATTAAAAAAAAATTATTATAAAAAAAATTAAGGGTTCTTTAGCCCACACCCCCAAATGGATTTTATGGATCTGCCACTGGTAATCTTTGCATAATGTCAATCACTCCATTAGAAATAATCTCCAATGTCAGGATAAATAAAAAGAATATACTGACAATATGCAACTCATTCGTAATTGATATCATTAGCTGATCCAGTAAATCCATTGGGGGGGGCAATAATATGATGCTGATTCTTAGGATTCTTTAATGTTAATTTTTTTTTTAAAGGTTAATTAAATTGCAAAATTTAAAGGGGGCCTCGGACCCCACCCTAGATCCACCTCTGGGTTAAAAATGAGTTTCTCACAGAGCCACGAGTGAGCAGCCAGCAAGAAAGAAAATTAGTTTAGTTAATTACCGATATCCCTTCCCAATTTACAAGGTGTAAAAACAAAGGACAAATAAACAAAACAATTCAAAGCATGGTGATTTAATAGTGATGCTTGAATTACTTTATACACTGAGTCACAAGTCCCAAGTAAAGTATTACTGCAATTCTCTACCACGTGACATGTCCAATCAATCTAAAGACATATGTGGGGGCATATACGCTAATATTTGCACAGCTAAAAAAATTATTGCGTCCGAATTTTCATTTTACATTTTTGCGACCCCAATAATAAAATAATTGAAAAACAACATTTACCAAACTCCTTTCAGTTAAAATTTTATTTGTTTCCTTAGACATTCTCGGCATACTATCCACTTGTTATATATATGTATTTCCGATAAGACATGTTATCGATTGAACACTCACATGATGCAAAGACAAATGGTATTTATTGACAGTTCCCATAAGTTTCCTTTCTGATTAACTAAGAATAATTATAATTCACAATTATTTTTGAATAATCACATATATAACCTTTGTAAAAACCACTAAAAGTGTTAATACCAAATTTCGATAATTTGTTGAACGTATTACGTACGGTAGTTTTCACAGCCAAACCGGAAATAAGTTTGTGCTTAATTGAGTATCAGCATGTTTGCAATTTTCGAGGTATATTTTATTATTATTATTTTTTTGCATTTTCCATATAATAAAATAAAAAAAAGCACTAGCCTATCGGTCTAGTGGGTTAGCATTTGTCACTAGCCCAACTTGGCAAATCTTGAAAAAGCACTAGCCATGGGCGTTGGGCTAGCGGATTCCTCGAACACTGTAGTGCATTCTATTATTTATGAGAGTTATTCCATTGTGTCAGTGTAGTTATCTATTCTGTTCACATGTTGATTATTCAACTTTCAATCGATGTGAACTACCAATTGATTACATGGCTGAACATTACATTTAAAAATTCATTAAACTTTCATTCAGGCAAAATAAGTAAAAAATATTAGAATACGCTGTGATTTTAATAGTAATACTACATAATTAACATAACCGAACAATTAATTACCTTGGTAAAAACCAGGCAAACTAACTTTTGATTACCTCAGATTTTAAAATATTGTCCCCTACCTATTATAAGTAGAGTTTTTGAATGATCGAGATAGGTATTTAGAAAAATATGTATTTGTAAATCAAAGAGCTTTATTTTTTAAATATCAGATGACGATGCTAATGAGAACGATAAAAACTTAGAGTCGTCTACTCCTGACAGGATAGGGAAGAAAAGAAAGAAGAAAACACCTACTTCTCAAGCAGGTAAATAAATACAATGTTTGTACGAAAATATTAAACAAATCTTTATTTTCATTCATGATCAAGAATGACATGGACTGGATACCATTTGTAATATAGATTTTTTAATATTGATACCACTGACAAAGTCACATATTTTCTAACAGAAATCTGTCTTAACAAGATGTTTTTTGGTTTCAAATAGACTTACTATGACCCCCAATAGCCGATGTTTATTTTTTGTTCTGGGGGGTCGTTACACCAACAACCAAATCAAATAGACTTATTACCATATAAAAACCAACATGTTGTTTTAGTTCCAGATGGTTTACATTTTAAAAATCAGTTCACAAACATGTCCATGATTAATATGACATGCTAAAGAAAATCAAAGTCATAGTGCATGAGCCTTGGTTCTCTTACTTTTAGGCTGAATAAAACAATTTTCAGACTGTGACAAAATAAAATGGCCAAAATCCAGAGATTTCTGAGTATCAGGGGGCCTAGAGTCCAATAGTTAACACGCTGGCTGGTTGTCAAGATTTGCCCCCACCCCTCCCTCCACACACACTTTCAAATGCACTCCACTGTCCCAATAGTGGTTAGATAGTCTGGGTTACAATATTATTAGGATGTTATTTGTTGTTAATTTATATGTATTACTATGATATTGGATTGTGAATGTCCTGTTTTAACTAGGTGAGAAGAAGAAGGCAAAGAAAAGCAACAATAACAATGAAGAATTGGGAGATAATTCTAATAATGAAGAATTGGGAGATAACTCAGTTGATGAAGAATCGGGTAGTAACTCAGAGAATGAAGAATTAGGAGAAGACAACTCTCACAATGCTGATAATTCAGTTGACGAAGTCAGGGGTCTCGAGGAAAATGAATGTAAGATTTATCCTACTTTTTGCAGTCATTAAAATCATTCTCTCTAACATTTTATCAGTTACCTACAAGTTTTATATGTGCACACTAGACTGAAAATTTGCTCAACATCAAGTAGCTAATCTTAATACTCCTCAATAAGTGTGTTTAGTCAACTTTCCTATGAGGAACTTTTGCCTGCCAAAGATGAACCACAAAGAGTGTAATTGGAGGAGCCAATATAAATGTATACTCTATGAAACTTGTTACGTATTCAGGGCACAGAGAGTAATGACAGTGGCCATTCCACAGCATGGTAGTGGTACAATGTTTTAATTCATACGAATGATAAATCTCTAACCTGAAATGTCTTTAAATTCAAATTTTATTACGAATTTTCTTACTTTAAAATAACCGGCCATTCAAATCAGAATATTTGACAGTCTCAAAGATAATTTTGTCTAAAACTTGTGTTTTAACTTTTAATGAAACCCAACAGTTCTATGGAAAATCAACATGACGCAATTTGTATATTTTGCAAAAACTCGGGTAAATTAAAAGAACAAAAAGCATACACTATAAAATTGTAAGTTGTGTATTTTTTTTAACATATATTAAATATTGTGGCAGGAACATTTTCTTTAATGCCTGGCACAAATTGAATAATATAGGACATTTTAATAGGATTGGCAAAAATAATTATTTCTAGGTCTGCTTAAATGTAATATCACCACAGTGATTTTGTTTATACTTTATGTTTATCATACTGATTGAAATGTTGTTTGCTTCAGTGCCTGGTAGCAGATTTTGTTTATACTCGATGTTTATTATGCGGATTGAAATGTTGTTTATAGTCGATGTTTATTATACTGATTTAAATGTTTTTTACTGTAGTGCCTGGCAGCAGTTTGGGTGCAGGTTTTGTTTATACTTGATGTTTATTATACTGATTGAAGTTTTTTTACTGTAGTGCCTGGCAGCAGTTTGGGAGCAGGTCTTGTAATGGACACCTCATTTGCCTCGCTGAAGGACAAGATAGCCGAGCAGACGCTGAAGGGGATACAAGACCTGGGCTTCACTCACATGACTGAGATCCAAGCCAAGGCAATTCCTCATCTCTTAGAGGGAAGGTAATCATATTGAGCAGTCACAGAATTTATCTTGTTCGAGCTCTCAAATTGTGTGGTGGCAGTTGGTAGTGTTAACATAAAAGCTGTTTAATAACTAGTATGTGGTATCATTAAACTGCCATCACAAAAATATAAATGTACTTTGCAGTATGCTCATCTTCCACATAAATGTGTTATGTTATGCTTATTTTGTTATACCAAAATGAGTTAGCGACAGCAATTATGTGCCATCATCAATTTGTCAGAATTTCAAGGGTTGTATTTCAGTATAATTTCTATAAGAGCAGACCTCAGTTCACTTCTTGATTTCAGAAAGTAAACTTATTTGGTACTTTCAGATACATTAGATATACAGTTAAAAACGTCTTTATTTGAAATTTGGTAACATATTGGATATTATTAGTAATCTTATTTGAATTCCTAAATAATCTGAGGAAAAAAACAAATTTGACTTTAAAATGTGTCATCACCATTATTACATAAGTAATTTTTTGTAGTTTTGAGAAAAGACAAAAAACTGTTCCATTTTCACATCAGTGACTATTTATTAACTATTAGATTATCATCAAGTGGGTTAGGAAGTGCACAATGACGTAGGCTTTTTTACAGCTTATAGCATCTGTTATAAGAAGTGAGTTAGACAGAAAATCTCAAAACGGCCAAAAAATGACTTGTGCACTTAGGTTATGAGGGTGACAGTATTAGTGTTGTTAAATTGATTTTAAAATATGAAAAATTCCTTCAGATTACGCTGTTTATTGCAGGGATCTCATGGGAGCAGCTAAAACAGGAAGTGGAAAAACACTGGCATTTTTAATACCCGCTGTCGAGTTAATGTACAAACTGAGGTTCATGCCACGCAATGGAACGGGTTGTATCATAATATCCCCCACGAGAGAACTGTCAATGCAGACGTTTGGTGTGTTGAAGGAGGTGCTTAGACATCACTGTCACACGTACGGTCTCATCATGGGCGGCACTAGCAGACAGGAGGAAGCTAAGAAACTCGCTAAAGGAATTAATATTATTGTAGCCACGCCAGGAAGATTACTTGATCATTTACAGGTAAGCAAGGGGTTACACATTATTATTACCATTTGTCTTTGTCATGAGCTTAATTTTGTTAAGCAAGTGACCAACAAAAAATGATTTCACAAGGGACATAAATTTGAAAATAAATGGTAACTAACTTGATATTCTATTTATTAACCACAGACAATCTAAATTGTTCTACTCTACACTTTCTAATTGTGTGACAGTTTTGAGAAATAGACCCCCAATAGCCGATGTTTATTTTTGTGCTGAGGGGTCGTTAAACAAACATTAAATGTTTAGGGATAATGCTATCCTATGACGTTGTCGTACGTTTTAGTGACGTCATTTGCACTTTTATAAAATTATAATGATGTCATATTTAGTACAGGCAAGCTTATTGGTCATAATGGCCAGAGCAACCCAATGAAATTACCAGTTAAACCAATGTATAAGATTTCTCACTGAGAAAATATGAAAAATATTTCCCAGTTGTAAGTGCCGACTGGGTTAATAAAACTGTGTATATTTATGATTTCAGAACACCTCTGACTTCATGTATAAAAACCTGCAGTGTTTGATCATTGATGAAGCCGACAGGATACTGGACATGGGATTTGAAGAGGAAATGAAGCAAATCATTAAGTTATTACCAAGTAGGTGTATTGTATCTATACAGGTATAAATACAAAAGAAAATCTCAGCTGAGTGGGTTTGAAATAGAAATTTCCATAAAGCATCTAAAGCTGTACAAATTCAACCAATAGAGAAATTATCACATCCTGTTACCAATAGAATGGCTTTATTCTCCTACACATGTTCCCATATTCCTCTCAAGCTCAAGACAGTGGTTCAAAACCCGTCACCCGACACAAATAACCAAATGTTTGACATCTGATAGATGATACTTAATAAATCAATGTGCTCTAGTGGTGTCCAGTGTTTTCAAAACAAGGCATCGGGCGGCGCATTTACTGGTCTATTTGCAAACATGTGCCATCTACTTTCTTGTATTAAACAAGCTTGAATGGTATCTCCTCCTACTCTCTTCCTTCCAACTCAAGCCTGGGTGTTGTTAACAAAACAAACCATTAAAAAGAATAGTAAATTCCATGTTTTATTTCTTTCAGTTGGCAATGCCATCACAAAATTTATTGAAAATTGGTTTGCATGGTGTTTATTTTAGATTGAATTGAACAGTTCGAAAAAACAACTGATGAGAAATTGGTTTTAACCGATAATTTTCATCGACAATCTGTTCAAAATGACAACCCTGGGTTTGGTGCATCATTTTACTGCCAATGCAAAAATATAAATATGCTAAGCAGTATGCTCATTATCTCGAATATTACTGTCACTATGCCACTATAAAAGGATTTAATATTGGCTATTAAGTATAATGACAACACTGTCTGAATTTCAAGAGCTGCTGGTTTGAGTGCCTAGAATTTGAGAGAGACAAAAACCCTACATGGAATGAGTGTTAATTCTTGAGTTTTGTACAATATTATTTTTAATTTAAATTTATAAACTAAACTAACTACTGTTTTGTGTATTGTCTTCAGAAAGACGACAAACAATGCTGTTCTCTGCTACTCCCACACGAAAGACAGAAGATTTGGCAAGAATATCATTAAAGAAAGAACCGTTGTATGTTGGTGTGGATGACACTAAAGAAATGGCCACTGTCGAGGGGTTGGAACAGGTAATGGTTTACAATACTGTATTTTATAACAATACCACATATGAAATAAGCCTATTTTGTATCAATTTCTATCTCTGTTGTCCATTATTTCCTATTCTGGCCACTATTTAATTAAAGGCTAAGTGAATTTACCTTTCTAAATATGAACTAACTTCAGCTTGCAATTCATGCTTCATATTTAAAAAAAGTCACTGTTGGAGTTGTTTCCCTTTGATGGCAAATAATATTGCTTTGAGAATCTGAGTTCTTTTTGAGACTACCACTGACATCATTTAGATGATAAACATTGACTAGTCAAGAGTTATTTTTCATTTCTTCAGTGTTTCACATTTGAAAAGTAGAGGAGAGCCAAGTAAGGTTCAGGGGAGCTTTTTCATTCTCCATAATCACATCCCCACATAAGTGATGGAGAGCTTTTCCTTTAAAATCGATTGAATGATTCAGTTGATTCAGAATCATTGATACATTTGGTCAGAGTCAATAATTAGCAATGTGTATCAGTTCTAAATCATAATTTCTGTTGAGGTGTTTGTTAGTGTCATCATCGTCGGGGAGGTAGTTGTGGCATGTACAGTATTCATATTTAGTATACTAGAGGCACTTATTTTCCTTGATAACGGACTCGTGGAAAAACCTATCTTAAACCGAATTTCCTATTTTCTTAGTAGGCAGTTTATTAATTAAGTGGATTTTCCATCCGCATTTTGGAAACAAAAATAGTCGATACCTGATATCTGTACGTGTTACGCCAAATTAGTTTTACCGCATAGCCGACATATTTTCGACAATTACGCGAGTTGAAGATTTATTACATATTTTGGGTCGATTTATTTATAATATGCATGATAATTTAAAATGATAAAATTTTTATATGTGATCGATTCTAATTATATTCGGATATTTTCGCAAAAACCACGAATTACGATCTCGATGGTATTTTTGGAGTGCGATTATTCACGTTCCTTGGTTGAAATCTTCGGGCGTGGTTGAGCGCGATCGTGCACCTTAAATGTGAAACCCTGTTTATTTCAAAAACAGAAGATAACCCCCCATTCTGTAACATAAAATTAAAAAAAAAATCCTACATTTATTATCAACATATTTAGCGATGACATGTACTTCACGATTAAAACTGTTAAATTACTTCTGATGTCTGTGTACAGTACTAATTAATTTGAAAAAAATAAATTCTTTTCTCTCCTTTAATAAAGATTTTATACTGTAATTCTTGTTACAACACTAACTACTGGCTTGTGCTGTTCCAGGGCTATGTCGTATGTCCATCAGACAAGAGGTTTTTGCTGCTCTTCACATTCTTGAAGAAGAACCGCAAGAAGAAGGTGATGGTCTTTCTGAGTTCATGCATGTCAGTGAAGTACCACAATGAACTGCTTAACTACATAGACATGCCCGTCATGTGTATACATGTAAGTCTGCACTTGTTTTAGTTCATTTATCATTTCATTGATATTTATTATGTTATGGATCTGTTTGAATTTAAATCTTCTTTAAAAAAAAATATAACCACTAGAACACATTGGATAACATAAACTCACCTTTTTTGCTTTAATATTGTAATCACACTAATATCATCTACAGTATTTGATATTAAATCATTCTGACCTTTAATTCCTCATAGAAAGCAAGTCACTCAAATTGTGGATGTTAAATAATGTATATTATCTTTCCTCCATTTAAAATTCTTTAATCCCATTGGTTGTTTGCTGGTTGACAAAACCCTTATACCCCTGTGGGCGGAGTAAATTTTTCTTATACCCCGTCTGTAATTTTCAACAATTTACTGCCACCC
>JAULBS010124645.1:0-13873 GCA_032355785.1 Symmetromphalus regularis | reverse complement strand
AGATCATATAATATAAGTTCATATAATATAAGTTCATATAATATAAGTTCATATAATATAAGTTCATATAATATAAGATCATATAATATAAGTTCATATAATATAAGTTCATATAATATAAGTTCATATAATATAAGTTCATATAATATAAGTTCATATAAGTTCATATAATATAAGTTCATATAATATAAGTTCATATAATATAAGAAAAAGTTTATTTTTACACTCGGATTAGGAATTTTTACTTCAAAATTAGGAATAAAAAATAACACAAACTTTGGAGAATGGTTGAAAATGATGACAAATTTTGGAATCAAACAAAATAAGTGGTACAACCATATATTAAATGGCTGACAATATTTGAATATTTTTGTTTACAGTTCAGTTCACTATTGGGACACCCCCAAATGCTGCAGGTCAGTGGAAAAGAACGAGTACTCCACCAAACCGATCAAGTGGAACACCTCCTAGCATGTCAGGATCACCCCACAGGAGAAACAGTGAGTGCAAGTTGAAGCAGAATGTTTTACTGTCATTGTTTTACACTTGGTGTGTGTCTCTGTATGTTGCAGTGACACATGACTGAGATGCAGAAATTTGTTTCTTATTGTAATGTTAATCAGTAGATTATGTAGCAAGTGTGAACATTCTTGATGCTAATATAGGTTTGAGTGTCAGTAGAAAAGTATAAACTTTTAAAGGAAAAATCATATATATTTAAAACTATTTAATTTGTTGTAGATTATATGAAAAGACATTTGTAGGTAAACATTTTTACAAGTAATATGATAAAACACCCTCATTAATTTTTTTTAATAATATTTTTTAATTTATACATTGATCTCTAAGACCAGAAAAAGTTTGTTAGTAAAAGTGAGGTAATTTTGCCTTTGTTTGTGATGATTTAAAACACTGATGAGTTTTTGGTTTACACTTGCAGGCACCAACACATCTCCACGTTTTTCTCCCTTGCCGTTTGCTGGCCCTGGGTCTCTACCACCCATTCTCGGCTCACCAACAAGGATACCTACAGGGTTTGACTTCCGTGGCAGTCCAGAAGAATTTCAACAGGAATGTCTGCGAGCACCATTTGGCGGACCTCATAATAACAATTTCCCTGACAATATGGCTGCAATTACATTTACTAATAGAGAAGGTGATTCTTGCTTACAATTACATTTACTAATAGAGAAGGTGAATCTTGCTTACAATTACATTTACTAATAGAGAAGGTGAATCTTGCTTACAATTACATTTACTAATAGAGAAGGTGATTCTTGCTTACAATTAACATAAAATATATCCACCATATTAAAATATACTATTTTTATTCACATTAGCTATGCAGTAGATTTTTTTTTTTAAATGAATATAAAATACTGTAACAGTATTTTGTCTTTTCTGCTTGTGGTGGCCATTTTATAGATATCTAAAGAAACATAACTGCTGTTAAATTTGTAAGCAAAAAAGGGGAATTGTAAAATTAGCATACATTTAATATATAATATTATAATATTAAAACTATACACTTTATTTACATTTCGGTCGTAGGCCTTTATCAAAATCGGTAAGATATTTTATGAATTACATTTTGGAGACAACACAAAAAGTAATTCGTAAAATATCTTCCTACGGCCGAAACTTAAACAAAGTGTATAATTTTAATATTATCAAAGGCATTTTAAAATATGTTAAGATATTATCCACCAAAATGTGTGTTGAGACATTTGTTTTTATTTCCAATGTTTATTGACTTTATTTGCAGTTTCCCCTCATGAGATGCACAACATGGAGTATCACAGGTCAAACACAGACCCTGGATCTCTCACTCGAGGACAGAGTCTTCTCTCTCAGCAACTTCTCAGAGCGGCATTTGCAAACCAGAATCAAGGTAAATACTTTGCTATTTGAGTATCACTTGAAGGTGTTATTTTGACATTAACTGATGCTCAGAGAATTTGTTTGTGTGATATATAGCTAGGAAGATGAATATATATAAAATATTATGTAAAATAAAATATATATCAGTATCCCATGTTAAAATATGTAAATATTTTATTGATTATTCTTTGATTATATTAATATGTGAATCTTGCATATACATGCACTTTCCCATAGACAGGGTAACACCTACAACCGCCTTTGATAAATCAGTTGTGGATCACTGGTCAGTGAAAATTGTATACATTTACCCACTGAACCTTGTGTAATACTCAGTCTGGGTTAGAAATCCCATGCCTTGACAGAATTTGACAGCTTAACCATTGGGGCCCCCTCCATAGTACAAACACATATAAAGACCATCTTCTATAAACAACCACATTTAGTGGGTCCTTTGTGTCATTGTTTTGTACAAGTTTGATTTTAAATGGTTAAGAGACTACATCTAACGATTGCTTGATTTCAGTTGATTATTTTCAACCAGGTACTATGGTTCAGTATGGAGGTAACAATGAGCGACGTGGATCATTTGCTAATGAGAAAGAAAAACTGGGATGTTTGGAGCGTGATAGATCAGCGTGTTTCTTGAAACGTAATAACAGCACATTGATGGAGAGCTCACCTCCGACTTCACAGATGTATGCCCAATCTCCACCTAACATGGAGGGACCAGTAACCTTCATTGCACCAGAGCTATCAGAAGATACTCTCATGAATGTAAGAAATCTTCATAAACCTGCACGTGAATCCGGTTTAAATATTGTGATTTTTTTTCAATTTTAGAAACTTGTTTTCGCCATTAATCAATTAAAAGGAAAACTAAAATTGATCAAAATTGCTATATACAGTTATGATTTTTTTACAAGCTGAAAAGTAATATACTTCAGATGTATTTCTTTAAAGTTTAGTCATTTAACATCTTTACTTGAAATGATATAATAGTTAATTGTTTATAGGAAGAACATAATGAAATAATGGGCAAACTTAGCTTTGTTCTCGACCTGGTGGAATGCATCATGGAGCTGGCAAGAGTTCGTGGGGCAGCTTTAAGCACATTCACAGATTCAGTTTCATGCAAACAGGTAGGTGTTCAGTGTAATTTTCTAAAAGTTTATTCATAAATAGCTTTTTTATTGTATAAAAAATATTATATGTAATGTGTGTTGTTCTTCACTTCATTTTTTTCCTAAATCCTAAAATATTAAATATAATCTATACTGACTTTTAATTGTATGTTTACTGAAAAATATTGTATTAATTTTATAATCGGTATTTCTTAACATTTCGGTAAAAGCATTTATAAAATATTGTACTATACTGATCATTGTTTTAATAAATTTTGATGGTAATAGCCTGAAAGTAAAACGTTCCGGTATTTAATGTGAAAAATATTTTTCTTTTATATTTATTCATAAAATATTT
Source organism: Symmetromphalus regularis (assembly GCA_032355785.1). Taxonomy (NCBI): domain Eukaryota; kingdom Metazoa; phylum Mollusca; class Gastropoda; order Neomphalida; family Neomphalidae; genus Symmetromphalus; species Symmetromphalus regularis. Next base: position 10,510 of record JAULBS010124645.1, on the reverse strand, counting down.
TTATTGTTTTAAGGGGGAAAGTTTACCAGCAGAACAGATTCCCAGGTTTACTGAAGCTCAAAGGTATTTAGTTTGTTTTTTAGCTTGTATCTAAAATAATGAAAATATCAAACCAAACTGAGTTGCTATCACAACACATTTGTGCATGGCCATACACATTTCAAATATATAAGCATACAGTTTTATGTTTTAATACTGTGTTTAGACTGAAATATTGTCAGCATGGACCCTGAGGTAACGTTACACATTAAGTTAAAAGTCCAGTATTAATATAAATATTTATCTAGCAAATATTAAATTTAAATGTTAACTGTTTATGTTTGAAACAAACTTTAGACATTTATGTTAAATACTGGCTGTTTTACTTGTCAGACGTCTGGAGCAACTGGTTCTGTATGTGAGATCTCTGCATCTGTTGTCATCTAGTCTACAACTTGCCAGGCAGGAGGTGAAGGCTGAACGACTTCAGGCTTCAAACTCACTCAAAATAGGTTAGTCATGTTTCAGTATGTATGTCACCCTAACATGTCTACCCATTGAGTGCCATTTGCTGCTGATTGAAGAGAGCCTATATGGTGAAAGCAGGTTTCTTCTAACGACCATGTATGACTAATAGTTACTGATAATACAATGTGTTTAGATGTTGTTAAATAAACATTTCTTTGAAATTGAATTAAATCTGTCCTGTATTTTTGTTGTCATCCATCTTTTAGTAAAAACAAGTCTTATTTAACTTATGTAAAACAATATTTATTTCCATTATTCCTTCTTGGTGTTCACGTCCCTTCCTCACCTTTTTATAACCACCCATCTTCCAATGCTGTGATTGGCTTTCCATCCAACTCCACAGCCCTGTCCTTGATCTCTGTCCTTAATACCCTAATGACAACAACTACCTCTCTCTTGTGACATCTGTGTTTGAGATCTCTTACAGTAGCTGTATTGTGAGCTTAGTCTGACCACTTACTATGCTTTGCTTGTCCTCAATAATAGTAACCTCCCTTGGTAAGATGATCACAGTAGACTTGTCTCTTGTCCACATTCACACGTAATATATTTTCCTTCTTCTGATAACATTACAATATCTGTCTTGGGTAATATTGACTTGTTATATCACCTCATAAAATAGTTTTTTTTTTTCTTGAATCTGTTTTAGTTCTGAAACAAATGAATGAACATTATCACCGATGTGTTGCTGAGTGTCGACAACTCCACCAGAGACTTGGCACGACATGCAAGACACCTCTGACACCACAGCTAGTGGTTTCAACAGCAGACAAGCTTATCTACAACTATGCTATTGAAATGGTATGTACACCACTTATCTGTAAAATACCTTTCTGACATGAATGAAAAACATTTTATTGATATTTTATGTATTTTGACATTTATTTATCAGGTATTCAATGGAGAAAACATCCTTTAATCACAGTATTAGATTTATATCTTTGACAAAGTTTCCCCCTCACTTTGCATACACTTAAAGAAAGAAAATAATCCCTCCCAAATTGCTTATAATTGATAAACAGTAACCTAAGTTTCTTCTTTAAACCATTCATCTTAATTACTTGTTTCAAATCTATCAACTGATAAATCATCTTGTGGTTTGTTACTCTGTAAACATTTCTTTCCTTTCAATTAGAATATTTGGTTAGGTATACAAAAATGCTCATTTGTTACAAAATACAGTCTTAAGTTGATGAGATGACTGAGAATTCTTATTTGTATAATAACTTTATTGTTATCTTTTTATTTTTTAAAGTGTCAGGGTGCTGCATTGGATGAGTTGTTTGGAAACCCACAAGAGGTTAGTACTTCTGCTTTCAAAGAAGATGTCAAATCAAAACATTCTTTCATATCAATCTTTTAAAAGCTGTTTCAGATAATTTAACTTTAAAGTTTTTATGGTAAACATTAACACATGAATAACCACAGCTTGGACAGACAACAAATACATACATGTTATGTTATTATCAATTAAATCTACTTTAAATGTGTTTGCAACTTTAAAAAAATTATCTCCTTAACTGTTAACATAAACCTCTTAGTCTTACATATTTGGCATCTGTAATTCCTTACTTTGTTCAGTAAATTAAATCTGTAGATTAAGTTTATTAGCATGGAGTATCTCCAGCTTATAAAAAACATAAGTTTGTTATTGCCTCTTAATACATTTTTTACTTCATATTCTAGTGTTTCAGAAGATACACTCTTGCACAGATTTTGTTGCATAGTCTTGCACAACAAGCCAGAAACCAAAGAGACAAAGATCTTCTTAACAAATGTAAGCTTCTGGGCCACTCTTAATATTTCAAGTTACTTTTTTCTAAGTCTACCAATTTTGTAACTTCACAAATAAAAATATAAATAAAAATACTAACCTTTTAAAATGGTCATTTCTTTTTTTTGCTGATGTTTAGAAAAGTTGGTACTGTTGAAGTCATTTATGCATTGTATGTTCTGGTGATAATGAAGGGACAGAAAGGTTTTCCAAAGAGTTCTTTGCAAGTTCACAAAAATAATAAAAATGACATCTGGTCCCTTAATGTATGGATGTTGACTTGAGAATTATTTATTATTATTATTATTATTACATGAAGATGTTACTGATAACATTGCTAAATATAATTAATAATTGTAATGCAGAATACAAAAAGAATTGTTTATGTTTACAGATAAAGAATCTGTGGAGCATCGACTATCAAGTCTTCACAATCAAGGTGTTGTACACCCATATGAAAATTACAGTTGATCTACATGCTGTGATGTTACAAGCAAAACGTTGATTCAGTTCTAAACACACAGAGATAGAATGTGAAAATTACAGTTGATCTACATGCTGTGATGTTACAAGCAAAACGTTGATTCAGTTCAAAACACACAGAGATAGAATGTGAAAATTCAACAACTGGGTACAGTATGTTGCATGTTGTTCAATAAGAAGATAATTTACACACAACCTGTGTTACTACAATTTAGCTACCATGAGCAATACTACTGGGAGAATACTGCCAAAGTGGAAAGAAAGAGTGGAAAAAACCCATAAAAATTGCAACCATATAAAAGACAAATAATTCAAGAGAAAACCATAAGATATTTTGTAAAAAAACACTGATTATGGAGAAATGCCTGTGTTGCTGGTTGGAGCTTCAATATGTGTTTATATTCGGGTAACAGTCAAGAACTGATGGTGACATCTTCGGAAGCTAGTATTTTAACCACCATACTGTTAAAATATGTAATAGGAAAAGCAAACACTGTAGTGAGACCTCTGTGTTCAGAATTGTATTTAGATGTATACTTCTTGAGATTACGATAAACGACGACAAAGATTTGAATAGTAATACCTTTACGTGCCATTGTACGACTTTGTGTTAATGTGTTCTCTATATCTGCATATACTATCTGTAGTGACATTGTTAATTAAATGTTTTTCATTGTACACATAAAATATCTTTAGTAAGTACATGTTGTTCACTACTACATACGAACTAATACATATTATTCAGTAAATGTCTGTTGTTCACTACTACATACAAACATTATTTAATATTGTGAAACCAAGTGCTTATTGTGTATTATGTCTAGTCAGTGTGTGATATATAAACATATGGACAGCATTAATGGTATTTCTTGCCTTCCAGGTAGCCATACTAATAGTGGTTATAGAAAACAGTGTCTGTACATAAATAATACTTGTAACATCATCATACTTATTTTTAAATGAATAAAACTTCATTTTCATTAGGTAATTTGTCGTAGTTAACTAACCGACATCATAAAAAGTTTCTTCGTTTATTAATAAATCATACATTTGCTCAAAGATTTTGAGTTGAAAGTTTTGCATTTTGTTCATTCATATCACTTTCTATTGATAAATACTACCAAATAATTAAGATCTCAGTTGTAAAGATTTAATATTCTTCTTTATGTGATGTCAAATAATGTTGCATCAACAATTTTCTTTCATAAATTACACGTCTGTTTTGTTCTTTTGAAAGACAAGTAAATATTTTCAATAACTGCTGATGCTACAATAAAATAAGAGGTTGTACTTGAAGTATTTCAATAAAAAAAACATTTAAAGTTTTGATGTGGTCTTTCTTAACAGAATGATTTTATCTAAATGGTGTCAGTTTGAGAAATTTTACTTCATCTTGTTAACAGCCTGTTTGGTCCTACAAAGTAAATCTAATGTAACCAAATATTTTTTACTGTATATTGTTAATTACTGTTTACGTAATATGTACTCCTGACTTACATGAGTAGCAACAATTTTTATGACCAGTTTATTAGTTTTTCTTGGTTATTCTCAAAAAACTATAAATAAATAAATTAATAATAATAATAAAAAATATAAATAAAAATGATAAAAATCAAAATAATACTGGTAATAAAATTTACTAGCTTGAGAAATCATGATGAATTCACAATTTTCCAGAATAGTGAACTTTTACGTACTGCTAAATATTGAAATAGTGTGGATTTGGTTTCCATCAAACTGAAAAAAAACAAAAAAAACTACTGGTCGTATATCTTGTCTGGGAGTAAGCCCAAGGAGGGCAAAGCATGTAGTAAGTGATGTAATGTGAATGTTACTTTCATTTTTGTTCATCTGATTTTAATCATGTCAGTTGTATGAAAAAACTAACTTTATTTATCTGGTAGACTACAAATACTACATTTTTCATGACCTCAAACTTAATAGAACATACTTACAATGGATTATCTCTGTGTTTACTAGATTATTTTCTTCTTTGTTTTTGAAAAATTATGTTATCTTGGTGCACATATTTTGTTTTTGTAGTTTAACAATGCAGGGGTGTATGTTGTAGACAAATAACTTTATTTCACTTAGCATTGTCATTTTAACAGTATCTTATTATTTCTTTATAAATAACTTCATCTGTAGTATATAACATTTCATAAACATTTCCTTCAAAGTTCTACTTTGTGTATATTAATGTAATATTTTAACTCTTGTATATATATTATTACTTTGATCATTTAAAGATCTGTAGATACAGTTATTCTTTAAGAAGTATTTAATATTTGGCTATATCACCACTCATACTTATCAATTTGTAGTTGTTAGTGTTAAATTATTCTTTCCTTAGCATTTATTTAAATAAAATTTTAACTTTTTCTTATAGCCTACTGGTCCTATATTTACAATGTCCTATACTATCAATATTTTACTGACTGTTTAGGTCATTGGCTGTATGTTACTGATGGAATTGATATTAGCAATTTATCATTGTCTTTATAACAGTACTGATATTGGCAAATTATCATTGTATTGTTGACGGTATTGGTTTTAGGACTGTTAGCACACTGTCAGTGTCTTATTAATGGTATTATCAATGTTTTGATGATATAGGTCAGTTGTTTGAGGGGATTCGAAGCATGACTCAGTTTGAGAGTCCAGCATTCTATCAACTGAGCTGATAGGGAAATTCCCACTAGCTACTGCGAGTAGGAGCACTTTATTCTAACACTATTACAAATATCTTATTTATGGCACTGGCAAGTTACCAGTTTTATTAGTGGAATTTGTATTAGCAAGTTAGCAATCTCTTATTAATGGTATTGTTAACAGCAAATTACAAATGTCTAACTGATGTTATTGGTCAGTTACCAATGTCTTATTAAAGGTATTGGCATCAGCAAGTTACCTATTTTATTTATGAAATTAGTATTAACAAGTTTACAAATATGTTGGTATTGGCTTTCTATGTTATTAGCACTCTTTGTAGTTTAGTAATGTATGTGCTGCTGCTATTAAACTGAAACAGGTTGTTTAGTGTATCTTCATGTTGATATAACCATTTACAGCACCACATGTTGGCCCACCTTCAGAACAGAATTTGAACTTCAGTTTTGTATAAGTATTGTTGTGTATACTATTTATTATACAGATTTTTGTTATCTTCTTTGTAATGAGTTCCCCAAGTTAACTGTATATATTTTGTGAATTAATCAAACAATCTTATGTTGTATATTGTTAAAATGTGATATTCCAAACATTGTGCTGTAATATTGATACCTGTGATTTAAAAAGAAATTATAATTTTGCATGACTTGATGGAGCTTGATGTTATTTTAACAATATTTTTATTGTCTTGCTAGTCATAGACTTTGTATTTAGAATGTAGTCTTTCATGAATTGTGATGTTTTAACATTCTTTTGTCAAATCAAGTAAATCATTTTACATTGCTTTGTATATGTGCCTACTCCACAAGTATTTCAGCATATATATTCTAATATACCTCTGTAGAGTTAATTAGTAACTATTACCTGATATAATGTGTGCATTGATGCTTTTGTAGTATGTTGATAGCTTTTACTACCTAGTTTTAACATGCTGTGTATTTTAATTTAGGATTGTATTGTAATGTTATTAGATGTGCCATACAATATTAGTTTTGTTTTAGTATCTGTGTGAATGAAGCTGATGTCATATGTCAAGTGAGAGTATATAGGTTTTAAAAAACCTTTTCATCTCTTACAGCCAAGCTGTTGTTTTCTAATGTATCGTCACATTACTCACATTAGTTTTATTGCAAAAACAATTGTACTGTGCATTTATATTTCATGTACATGTATTTTTTCTTTAGCAATTTCAATATTAACATTTGTCATCATTTGACTTTTGCCCTCCAGTTGGTTTTCAGTATACATATATTCCATAATGTGTGTGTGATCAGAAGCCAGTTATTCGGGTATGCTGTGAAATGGACAGAAAGTGTTTTTGGAGTTTTGAATGAATGGGAAATGTAATATTTATTAAATTTAATCTATTATTGTGTACATAGGTAAACATTTTGAATATTTATTTGAAAGTAAATTGCACATTTACTGTACAGTGTTGTTTGTTATTTTATAAAATAGTTATGGGGTGACCACTAAACAGGAAAACTCAGTCCACTTGCTTACAAACCTTTAGAAGAAAGAAAAACAAACATCATAACCTGATAAACCAGTTGAGCTACACTGGGTGGTATGGGAAATTGCACAATGAAAACGTGTTGTGCATATACCACTGTTTAATATACAATTACATGTATATTACTTACAACCACCCCAAGCACAAATACGAAATAGCCAGTTGTGAGAAATAACCCAATCAAATGAAAGACTAGTATTAGTCTTCATATAAATTACCCACATCCCTCCAATGTAATTTATTTTCTGAAACAATCTCAAGTATATTGTGATTCTGACAAAAGTAAAAACAAAATATCTGCTGTATTTTAATAATTAATTTTTATTTGTTCTAAAAACAAAGCAGAAACAAAAATATGTATTTTAAACAAAATTAATTTATAAAAATAAATTGCCATGCTAGTAAAATAAAATAAGTAAAAATAATTTATATGTTAAGGTGCTGACTCTAGCTTTTAGACTTGTACCTTCACTGTTTGATGGAAAATACAATCAAACACATCCGATCAATAACACAGATAATGCAGAAATGGATTTTCTGAGAAAAACAAAAATCATTTGTAATTTTAACAGTAGAAAAGCCTCCAAAACATGAAACTATTTTACTGTAAGGAGTCTGGTAACTAGGGTCAATGCCTTTAATACCCCATGTACAAAGACTAAAAATTCAACATATACAAATTAAAAGAAAATTTTATTTTCAAATTTATACAGATTCTAATATATGGAGATAACAGGATGTGTAAATATAAGGGATCATCCATAATGTAGAGTAGGAGTGTACAGGCAAAGCCAAAAGTATGACAAAGGTTTAAATGGCATGACGATGAGTGATTTATAGGCCAGTCTTTCATAATGATTTCTAAACCAATGGTTGTCTACTTGCCTATCTGGAGTTATATTTCAAGATGCTTGATAAAAAAATCAGTTCTGTATTATAGCAATATTAAAAGCAGACCAAGATGAACATACAGAAAACTATCTCAACTTGTGTATCAGTATTAAGATACCCACCCATAATATGTTTAATAAAAAAAGGGAATTGGCTGGCTGTTAAAAAGACATCCCCAATCTTACAATGTATTTATTTATACAGAGGTTGGAAGCATTTCAAATACATCCTAAAACTATGCAACATAATTTATGGACAAAACCTAACAAAAGTAACAAACATGTCACTGGAAACACGTAGCCACTACATCAAAATAAACTGTATTAAATAACTCAGTCTTATAAAATATTTAGGTCAATGATAATTTTGATTTGTTTATGTAAATTATTTTCAGCTTGTTATTAGCTTTTTGTAAATATCAGAATCAACAAAATCATACATTATGTGTAAAATGATATTGGACACAAAGTAAATTTTAAAAAACCTCTCACAGCTTTCCCATCAAACTTATCAGATCAATTACAAATCAAAGCCAAAGAGTGAATTGTGCAGTCTCTTTTACTAGCTTTGAAAAACTAAATTAAATTTTTTGTTTTATTTTTTTTGTTTAATGACACAAGAGCACATTGATATATTTATCATCGACTATTGGATTTGAAAATTTTGACACATAATGAAGTGTCAGCCAACCTATGACAGGTTTTGAACCAACAATCTTCAGCATAACAAAACTGATGAGAAAAACCCTAAACACGTGCAGCTGCATTTCAATCAGCTCATGTTTATGATGTTCAAAACTTCACTAGTAGTCACAACTTTACTTGTAGTTCACAAGTCTGGCAAGTTTATTAAAATTGTCCAAGATAACTACCTGCAGCTACAAATCTTTAAACCAATATGTGCATCAGCTCACAAAAAATATATATTATTTGTATAATGTGTGCTATATAATATATGGGTAAGGCTAATGAAATTGGGACCAATAGGGTTGGCAAAATGTGATATTTCGTATTTTTAGCTGTGCCCTATTTAATGGTTGTTTCAAACACATAAATTGTTGGTTGTCCATGTACAAAAAACTACCATACAATCTTTTAGTTTTTGAGTGGTGGTCCCCTAAAATTGGGTCCTTCAGGTGACGAAATTCTCCCGTTTTCTACGTTATCCATAAGATAATGTCACTTTTCATATTTTTATCATGTACAAATATATAATTATAACCTATTATAGTGCCTAATATATATAGTAGACGATCATGGCAGATGAGAAATGCATAACAAACATTCTGCTGGGTGTCTTATTAGTCAGTTCACGACCGTAAAGTTTTATTTCATTTTGTGTATAGCTGTAAAGGCAGTTTTCTAAAAGAAACCTTGTTGTCGTTACTTGTAACTTTACAATACCCCTTAAATCACTATCCGATCGCATATGAGGAATGTGTCCTCTATATGACAAATATATAGAAACCTCTGACATAGCCAGTTTGGAGTTATCTCACTTTTCCTAAGAATTGTACTCGGATAACGTATAAAACAATTTATGACCAAGTGCTGAGTATGTATACTCACATCATGTTTATAGATGTTTTTAGAATATATTCTGTATTCAGTGTATACCCTGACTTAAGAGTAGTAATGTCAAGTCTTTTTATCTTAAATTTCAAACTACTAATATTAAGACATAGTGAAATATTTCCCTCCTACACATTAGTTACTTGTTTCTTATTACTAAATAACTCAGTCCTGCATTGATTTCATCTAGATTGATTTCTACAGGCAACTGTCGCTGATAATGCATATAACGAAAATTGAATCCTTGCACTGAAATAAAATTACAAATATCATGGCAATAATTGTATATGTTTGGGTTATTCTTTTATTTGGCAAAGTAAAATGGTATATAAATTATCACAACTTTTCGTTACGAATTTGGAGATTTGTATGTTTTTGTCATATGAATGTCTTTCAGAATAACATATTTCACATATTTACTGTCACGGCAACCTCAAATAGAGAGAGGGAGTGTTTATTTTTGACTCAAATGTGTATTTAAACAGTTAACTCACTATTCTAGGGTAAATTGCTAACAACTATTAACACTGTGAGTTTACCATGGTGGTTTGTGTGGAGATAACGTATAACCATGATTATCCGCGGTTTAAAACCCAATTTCATATTGAAAAAACCCAGTTTTATTCAAAAAGAACATCGAAGTGTACGCAAATATGTTTTTGATACAAAGCAATACTTGAAGTTGAGGATGGACGTACAATATCTCCAATAATGGGGAAATAGTACAGAAAGGTCAAAATTAGTGTTTTAGAAGTTATCACGAAAACAGGCAATAAATTACTTCAACATTGAATTATGATTTAATACCACAGTTAGGATAGTTAGCCTGGCCCCACGGTACCTAAATAATACATTAAACCCATGGCTATCAATTGTATTTCTTGAGATATTTCACCTTTTGTATTCTCCGTTACCCATAGAATTAAAGTTTTCTGCGCGCAAACAATGTCATTTGGAAAGCGAGTGAACGCTATTTACAGTGCTTATCGACGAAATACACCGGTATCTTCCATAAATTAGCATGCCTACTGATTAAACAACTGCAATTATCGAGATTAACCAAGGTTTTATACGTGTGAAACGAAAATAATTAACCTATAA